>PKRV01000615.1:0-47544 GCA_003709505.1 Hyphantria cunea
AATCCTAATATCTTTATTTAAGAAACAAATTATTACAAAAAATAAGCTGGGAGCGGATGGATGCGGATTACCTAAGGCCGGGTAATCTGGCGCTATTTAGATGAGGGCTTACTTTAGCAGTGGAAGGCAAAAAGCTGATGAAGAAAATGATCAAACCAAAAAGAAGTATTATTATCAGAAGTATTTACCTTGATTATATAGCCTAGTCATAATAACGTCCATTGGTGTGAGCCACACGGTTTTTACTAAAGCACCAACGTTACTTGCTAGAAACGCAGACAAATATTTTGATTGTTGGAATATATTGTTATTGTCCATCCATTCTTTACACCTGCAAGATATTTACAAATGAATTTAATTCTTGCTGTTATATTTGATACTGTAGCTTGCCACTACCTACAGGAATCTGGGACTGATCTCAGGGCCTACTACGACTTTATTTCACATCAACGAACGGTCCAGTAGGTGAGAATTAAACTTACACTAGGCCACAACTTGTTAAAAAACGTAATAGGTTATACATTGAATTCCTTATGAGTAGATGGAACAAATAAGGAACCATAAATGCTGCAAAACTTATAGTCTAAACATGGGTTAATTGAGTTGTTCTTTCTATTGGATTAAAAACGTGATAAAAAAGACAACTTAGACGACATTTGGCATGACTGTGACATGGCAGTACCATGCGGAATTATTAACCGCATCAGATTTTAACTTAACAGTGTTTGTTCTCTAAATTACCGCTGGTCGGAGATTCGACGTTAGTTTTTGGATAGTTTCTCCCTCGGATGCCTACAGCACAGTAACAGTAGTAACAGGAACTCAATACTTACACAGCAAATGAAGCAATCTGAGACGCTGATCCGATTGAGTTTCTGAGCATCATTCCATGGGCACCACGCCATAAGCCAGTTAGACCATTACTATTGTAAATCTTCTGAAAAGCATACATCATTCCAGGATGCGCATGCTGTGTCCCCACAGCTATGTTCTTAGAGGAATAAGACATAAGCTGTGTCTTCACCAGCTGCAATGGACTCCCAAGCATAGCCCCACATAAGCCAGATATTGAACCAACTACTAAACTGTTGATGAATTTAGTATTATTTTCCTCATCTCTGAGTAGACCAAAATTATCTGACTGCTGATATATTCCTAACCTAAAATAAATTAAACATGCACTTAATACAATATTTAAAATGAGGTCTACAAAACAGGTAGTCCTGGATAAAGATTAAGAAAATGCATCGGATTACATTGTTAAAAAATCATAATATTTATTCCAGAAAATTCTTTTTTAGTATTAATTGGTAATTTCCGTATTAGATTTAAGCTTAAGGAACTTTTATTCGCAGAGGATAAAAATCCCACATATACAGTTTTACACTGAGCACTTTACTTGGGCTAAAGTTCGCCATGTGGGTAGCTAAGCCTAGTGGCAATACTATTTATGTCTAGTTCGGCTTATGGATGTCCTACCCTTAATTGTTTAGAGGACCCACATAATACATGTTACTTAAACTGTTGACAGTTGCAAAGGATCTTTCCTGAAGAGTAGAATAGTATGCACAGGATTGTCCTGTTATGAAATCATTTATTCATTTGCCCGTTCATTCGAATACTGTTTTTTTTATTACACTGTAAACTATTAGTTGCATTTCTAATAATGTTTATTTTGTACATCTACCCTACATAAACATATAATTATTATTAGAAAGTAGCTTACCTTACCCCGTTAACAACTAGTTGGAACCACAAAGCAGGTACAAGTCCCTTTTGTAATGCACCAATTCCGTCATGTTTCACTATAGTGTACATAGCATGAGGTATGTTCTTGTAGTGGACAGCATGTTGGCCTTTTGCCCGCAGTTCTCCTTGTAACTGCATGCGGGTCTTGACCACATCAAATGGGTTGCTGAAGAATCCAGCACCGACACCCGCAAGACCACCCACAACGAAGTCCATGGTCTATGGAAGTTTCTAGATTAACACCATTGTTTTTCGGTAACATTCTTAGGCACTCTCGTTGAATATTTTAGAAAGAACACTTTAAATTGAAATATTTTTACATAATGCTAATAAGTGTTAGGAATTAAAATATAGTTTTACTGTTGGTAACATAAGTTTAGTTCGAACTGTTTAAGTATGTTAAGTACGTATAAATTATATGTTACTGTAATTTAGACCAAAACCTTGCTAAGGAAAGGTTATTGGTGTAATGTTCTTAGTTTTCTTAATTGTTCTTAAATTTCAACTTCAACTATTATGATTGATTGAAGGAACCCTTTTTTTCTACAAAAAATAAGCCAGAGCGACCAGCGACAGCTTCAAAGGGCGGCAACACATTTCATAGGGACTGGCCATGGTTACTTTTTATTTGTCCCAACTTAACTATAAAAATGTACTCAATGACTTATTAATTTAGTTATTGCACTTAAGAGTAGCCTATGTCCTTCCTCAGGAATTGTATGACCATGCTAAAATATCATTGAAATAACAAGTTAATAGGTATTTAGGTATTTCAATTAAATTTGCTGCTATGAAAGCATAAGAGATAGAGTTACTTGTTAATTTATAATTTGTATTAGAATGGATGTAGACACTAATTGCTATAGTTATTACTGTATTAATGTCATATCTGAACTATGGGCTTGCTGTTAATAAAATGCTACAATGATACACCACAAAAATATCAAATGAAAATGGAAAAAAGCCTTTTAAATTAGGCAAAAGAAGAATAATTGGTTACTAGTTTTAAGTTGCTTTGATTCTAAAAAAATATCTTAAAGCTTCTAACTTGCTAAAATATTTTTTTATTGACTTAAATTAAGACCTCAATAACAGGTAGGAGAGCCAGGCTGATTTCAGTACGAATGACAGCATTCGTGATATTCTTGCACAGAAGATCAACTTAAAATGACAGTATTTAAATAAATAAATATTTGCTGTAGTGTTTCATTGGTGAGTATGAGACTGGAGTCCAATGATGCAGAAGCATCACTTGGCCGCCATAGTGTGGCTCACCATACAGCACTGTTACATTGTCTGCATTCACAATGAGTATGGTGACCACTACTCTTGGGTTCTGCTTATGCTTACCATTAGGCAGAGTAGAGTGATTATGTCAGGACCATACATAAAAAAATCTCAAAAGAAAAACATAAAAGTTTAACAAATTTTTAATATTTAGATTTTGTGCAATATGGGTTTGGTATTAAGTTTAATTTTTGTTTTTCTATAAAGGAACACCAATAGAAGATTTATTTTTACTTGTAAATAAAATTGATATATATTATTATTAGAATAACATTTATTCAAATGAGTATTTTAAAAGGTATGTGTATGGTGGGTCACATTATAAAGCAAACCTGAAACTCGTCAAGCAAGCCTACCTACTATTGTGAGTGGGTACAATTCATACATAATACTTAATTTTAACTATAAAACTTGTATAGTACTTACCAGATAACATTTACGGTTTTTTAAATTTAGTCGTGTTAGACATACGAAAAACGCAAATATATATATTAGAAAAATGACGCAACAATATAATCAAACGCATCTAATATTGCGTGTATCAATTAATATTTCAAATAAAATTAACCAAAACAAATTCTAATATAAAAGGTTTATTTCACTTACTCATTAAAATTAGAGCGAAGGCAGGTGCTCATTCATCTAATGTCTTTCCGAGTGCTTAAGATCCCGATCATCGGATCCCCTCTATGACTAACGCAGTGATAAAATTAATAGTCACTTGGTATTAACAATATTTTTTTTTTTTTTTGGAATTTTATGACCTGGTAACCAAGACCTTTAGGTCAAGTCTTATTTAATTGAACTGAAAGTTTATCATTCCACTTCACTTTCAAATTGTTTTAATAGTATTTTTAATGTATTTATAAATAGGTTTGTAAACGTTTTTATCATTTAATAACTGTTCAAGTGGCAGCGGGCGGGTGGAAGAATCACACTTAATTTTTACATCACTCAGTTCACTTGTCAACACTAATCTGTCAAGCAAGAAGTTGTGACAGTCAAAAATCAGATGTTCCATGGTACCTTATTGTGATTCACAATGTGGGCACATATTGCTTGTAATAATGCCAAGTTTAGCAAGGTGTGACAGTGCAGTATTATGGCCAAAGCGCAATCTTTTATCGTGGTGATAAGTCCCGGCTGACTTCTTTCAATTTATTGTACCAGGGTCTAACAGGTAATCTTTCTTGAATACTTCCGTACCACTTTCCTTTGATGTCTTGCTCTTTCTTCCACATTTCTAACCATAACTTATCTATATTGTAGTAAATCATATAGTCATAGGAATGTCCATCGCATTTCTGACGTCAACAGAATTATTACCATCATATGCAGTTTTATCAACTATTTCATTGCCAGCGATACCTCGGTGAGAAGGTACCCACAGGAACGCAATTTTGATATGCTTAAGGGAATACTGATGACATATTTCTTTAATAAAATATAAAATATAATTTGACGTAAATGAAATTGAAAGGCTTGTTAAGGCTTTTATCAAAATGAGTGAATCAGAAACAATCAAAAAGTATTTACAATGGTTAATCTTTTGAGTATGTAAAATGCCCAATTAACTGCATATGCCTCTGCAGTGAATATAGTACATGTATTGTGAAGGACAAAGCTTTAAGAGAATTTTGTATGTGAATCATATAAAGCTGCATGTACATAATCACTCTCCTTACTGCCATCAGTGTAAATAACATAATAATTCTTGTTTTCTGCCAAAACCTGTAACATATCTAAATTATTATTAATTGGTTTTTGAAATACTCTAATAGGGTGTGTAATACAGTGATAAGTGAACGAGTAATATGGCCATGGGCACTGTATTCCAATACCAGTAAAACTTTTCTGTGTTTCCAGTAAGATTTTGGATAATGTTGGAGATTTTCCACTCAAGAGATTCTCTCCCGTTGTTAGTTGACCAGATGGACTATTTACAAAAGGTACAAATTTGTTTATCTGCCTACTATATATATTGTCTATCTGACTGCTCCCCATGAAACACCTGCAAGACATTTGATTATATTCAAAGCTTTTAGAGCATTCTCTGATATGTATTTAATATGTCCCTTGAAAGTAAATTTTCTGTCAATTACTATGCCTAAAAATTTCTTAGAATTAGCTGTTTATAATTTCACCATTATAAATTACTTTTGAATTTGTATTTTCATTTCCAAATGGGTCAATTTTTAATGTAACACATTATTGTAATAGTGGAATAGTTCAGACAGGGCTTTGTTAATATTGACAATTGCAATTTCTACATTATAATTACTACTGTACAAGACAATATCATCTGCAAACTGTAAGATATCTACATTGCTATTTACATATTTCACTTGTGAATATATTATATAGCAAAGAAGACAGTGCAGCACCCTGCATTGTACCTTTAGATGTAGATTTTGGACCATGTAATGTATTATTGTGCCTGACTTAGAGTGTTCGATTATTTAAGAAATTAAATATCCATTTAAGTAGTTGACCAGGTACGCCTAACCTAGACATAACTTCTACAAGTATGGCTGGATCTAGACTGTCAAATGCGCCTTGAACATCTAGAAATACACAAACAGTGTGCAACTTTTTATCCTTTTCATGTTTCAGATCCGAAATTAAGAAAGTGAAGCTGTCTGCGCAACTTAGCCTTCGACGAAATCCATATTGTACATGTGGAATGATGTTGTTAGATTCCATAATCCAACCTAGATGATTTTTAATCATGTTTTCGAATATTTTACCTAGACATGAAGATAAATAAAGTGATATTGGTCTATAAGAGTTGGCAAGCTCTGCAATTTTATCTGTTTTGAGTATTGGAATGACACATTGTGTTTTCCATGATTGTGGAATATGTTTAGAATGCCAAAGTAAATTAAGAATATTAAGAATTAGTTTTTGTGTGGAATCAGCTAAATTTTTAATGATACAATGTGGGAAATCATCTAAACCAGGTGTAGTGTCTCTCCGAGATATCAAACTCATGTTAAATTTTGACCATGTAAAAGGGTCTAGTAAAAATTTGGAATTTGGGTTGTCATTATTTAATTCAAAAATATTACCTGAATGATCAGCATTATTTAAATTGCTATTATCAGAAAATTTATCTAGATATGGAGAAATAAGCTCATCTCTGTATAATTTATTGCCAGCTCTTATACATTTAAACATTTTTAGAAGATTCCAAATTTTACTTATAGGCGTAGATCTATTGAAAGTTATCCCAACCTATTCTTTTTTGTTCTGATATAGTTCTTTTCTAAAGTGTATCTTTTCTTTTGTAATCTAAATAGTTCTGCATAGTAGGGTCACTACTATAAAGTTTCAGTGCTCTGTAAGAGGCAATTACACTTTTTCACAAATTTCATTCCACCGAGGAGCTGGAGGTCTGCTTTTAAAATATTTAGCTTAGTGAGTTTAGGAATTGTCATTTCTTTTAAAGTATCTAATCGAGAACAAAATTCATTATCAGTTCAAAATAGGATCATACAATTTTAGTACTAAATCATTGAATATTGTTTTGGAAATAGTTTTATACTTCTTCCAATCTACCTTTATATATATATATATAAACCTATCTACGGGGGATTAATATGATATTTATCGATATGTAGTGTTATCTCTGTTATTGTTGGATAGTGATAGCTACCCATGGCATCATCATGTACAGACCACTCTCATATTGATGCGAGGTTAGCACTTACAAAGCTAACGTCAATTGCAGATGGGTTTCTTCTCGTCTCGTTGTTAACAGTTGTAAAACTAACATCTTTCAAAATACATAAATCCAAGTCATCGATGATATTAAATAAATCCTGACCTCTGCTTTTAGTAGATAGACAACTAAATGCAATGTGATGCGCATTAAAATCGCCACTGTCAAAGGTAGGCTTGGAAGATCATTAATTATATTACGTAGTCTGTTGATTCGTATGTATCCACTAGAAGGAGGACAGTATACACAGAGAATATTCAAGCTACCGTGCACAGTAGATAAAGACAGAGCAACGGTTTGTATGTCTTCATAAAATCTAGTGTTTAAGACTTCATACTTATTCAGTATTGCTACACCATTATGAGCATTATTGGAATTTTTATTGTAAACTTTAAATCCAGGTATTCTAAAACTATTGTCTTTAAACCATGTTCCGTTAAGTAAGCAAATGTCAATATTTTGTTTTTCTAAGAATTGAATCAATAAGGGTTTCTTACTATTAGCACTTTGAATGTTATACTGAGCAATACGTAGCTTAGACAGTGTGGGACTTGGATCCATTACTTTAGATTTTTAAGTAAAGTTTCTTTAATACTATTGATGGTGGTGGGTGTATTATCTCCCTTATTGCCTAGTTCCACCAACGTTTGTACTAGAGCCATGAGTACATCGTTGCTGGCAGCTATTTGGGCTTTAATGTCCTTAGGAGGAACATCTTTTGGTTTATTTACATTATGTACAGGATTATTTACAGATAGTCCTATTTACAGGTGTATATACAGATTTATTTACATTCTCAATTGGTTTCATTTTTGGAGGTGAAATAGGTGGAAATTGAGTATTGTCATTCATTTGATGTTTTGTCATCGTAGCACTTGCATAAGTTATCTTGTTTCTCTTTTCTTAAATTTTATTTAACTTAATTGGATATAATCTAGAAATTGCTAGATGAGGTCCATCGCAATTGACACAGCAGATCTCTGTTGGTTTGTCACATTCTTTATATAAACGCTCACCTCCACAAATGGAACATCTTTGTTTGCCATTACATATTTTGGCAGAATGGAAATTTGAAGCAACGGAAATATTGCTGTAATGGGGGGACATATTCAAATACTTGACAAGAAAATAAGTCATATTGTACATCATCAGGAAGAATATTTGATAGAAAGGTAATGCTAACTGTTTGTAATGGTACTCTTTCTTGCCCAACTTTCTTTGTAAATCTTCGTACTGCAATTATTTCATAGATTGATGACAGTTTTGTGTATAATTCCTTATTAGAGATGTTTGCTGGTACAAATCTGATTATACCTGTTTTTTCTATTTGCGCAGCTAGCATGAATGCTTTAAGAAGATATGTTTGTTAACAAAAGCAGTATTGTTAATAAAATTATTTGCTGTGTTGTACTGTTTAAATATGATTGCTATTTTACTTGCGTTAATTCTTTGTATAGCCGTCACGCCTTTTACCTCGCTAGAAAATATATGGTTAAGGTAGATAGGACTCTTTTTTACTATCCTATCTTTATTGTTGGTAGCTTCAATAAACACTTTGAAGTCTATGTATGTGGCATTTTCTGGGTGCAGTCTTTTATAGTCTGGTTTAATATATGGTGAATAGTCACAAAAACGCTCACCGCTGCCGCCATCACCACAGCAGTCCATCTGAGTCCCTTCGCCTCCGGCCTCAGGCCGAGGACGTTTATGTGAGGTGGGCGGGTTATCCCCGCCCCCCTCGTTTCCCACCATTTTCACGGGTTTGCACACCTAGCACTGTTGTTTTAATGAACCTTTACACAAAAAACTAATTCAAAAGGAATTTGTTTTTTTTTCTGAACCGCGCCTATTTAAAGCTCCCGCCAGTATCTCGTATTTACAATAAGATTTCGTAATGCTTTTGCATTTCCTTATCAAAAGTCAAAATCATCTGTCTGATATTTTATTTTTTGATCTGGTTACCTCAAGTCTATGGCATTCGTAATTTTTAATTAATAATTATTCTACGTGGCTTTTGTCTTTAAAGTATTCTTAGTAAAAAACCAGAATGCCGTTTTCCCCAACCCGCACTTGGCCAGCGTGGGGACGTATGGCCTTAACCCTCTCCTGAGAGGAGACCCGAGCCCAGCAGTGGGACATTATGGGTTATGCCGAGAAACCCCCGTGCCCCGTCATGATTTGCGTGGTGATGTTGTTAATTCCTATCTTTTTGACTATACTGTACGCTGCCCGCACATCTGGCAGAAACAATTTTGTTATTTTAGCTGTATTCCCAGCAATGTATCTACGATTCCACTCGTCAAGCGTAGCCATGCGAATGCTACGCTTGACGAAAGATATCGGACACTGGTCGTAATCAGCCTCTTTGGCCAGTGTGTCAGCTCTTTCGTTGCCTTCCACTCCAACGTGCGCTTTGACCCAGAACAAGTTAACTATCTTGTTCTGTCTGGACAGTGCTGTTAGGTTCCTTCTCGTTTCTACCGCAAGTGGATGAAGGCAACAAGGGTTTTAGACCGATTGAAGTGCTGCCATCGAGTCGCTGTAAACACCGCACAATGTCGCCCGGCCCTTGAGAGCCTCGCTGGTTGCTCGCCAAACGGCCAGAAGTTCAGCCTGGTAGACCGAGCAGTAGTCAGCGAGCTTTAATTAGATATAGATCCATATGCAGACTGCAGCACCAACTTCTCCTTCGATCTTGCTGCCATCGGTGAACATGCGTATTTCATGTTCACCGCTGGCATCAAGCCACTCTTGGTCAACCAAGCCGACAATCTTGAGGTCTATTCGTTCAGCTGGATGCGGAGCCTGGAGAGCCGATGACATCGTCTCAACCTCACGCCCACGTAGCATCGGCTGGGGTTCCCCCACCTTAGCCCGGTAAAGGGAGGCTACCTCCCGAACACGTAGGTCCAGGGGGAAGATCCCAGCCAATACCAAAGCTGAATTGAGCGACACCGTACGGTAGGCCTTACTAATCCGCTGCGCTATGCCGCGCTGCACAGCATTCAACTGCTTGATTATACCCACTCTGTATGCAGCGGGTTCCCATATGCATGCACCGTACAGTATAATCGGTGCGACCGTCGCCACATAGATGGTCCTGATGACATCGGGGTGCAGACCCCAGGTAGTCCTTGCCGCTCTCTTTAACTGTCCATAAATGCCCAAAGCTTTTCTGCAAATATTTGCTACGTGTGGCTTAAACGTAAGCCTGTCGTCTATGGTGACGCCCAGCAGCTTGAGCTCTCGAACCATGGAAACCGCGATCCCTCCCATGCTTAGCCGCGGGATGTCGTATTTCAGCTTGCGGGTGAAAAGCATTGCATTTGTCTTCTGCGGAGCAAATTTGAGCTTGTTTTCGACACCCCATTGGAAAACACCATGACGATATCATCGGCAAATGCCTGCACGTAGCGCCGCTTTCCTCGAAGCTTTTGAGGAGTGGGTCTAAGAGGAGGTTCCATAAAATGGGTCCGCCGATAGAGCCTTGTACGCATCCCTTATTCGTGCTCTTAGTGTGATCCTCTCCAGCGTATCTCACACTCACTTTCCTGTCCGCAAGGTAGCTATCCACTACCCGCCTAAGGTTTAACGGACACTTCTCTTCTGCCAGACGGTTCCTTATGGCTGGCCACCAAGCACTGTCGAAGGCTCCCTCTATATCCAAGGATATTAGTACGATGATTTTCTTCTAAAAATGTTTAAAGGTATAAGAGCTGGCAATAAATTATACAGAGATGAGCTTATTTCTCCATATCTAGATAAATTTTCTGATAATAGCAATTTAAATAATGCTGATCATTCAGGTAATATTTTTGAATTAAATAATGACAACCCAAATTCCAAATTTTTACTAGACCCTTTTACATGGTCAAAATTTAACATGAGTTTGATATCTCGGAGAGACACTACACCTGGTTTAGATGATTTCCCACATTGTATCATTAAAAATTTAGCTGATTCCACACAAAAACTAATTCTTAATATTCTTAATTTACTTTGGCATTCTAAACATATTCCACAATCATGGAAAANTGCAAGTAAAATTATCGTTCTTAACTAGTAAACTCACTACTTCGTTCAGGACCCTTTCAGAAGACCCCACTGTTAGGAAATATCTCTATACTGGTATTAACTGCAAAACAACGTCATACATGTGCACTTTAAAGACTACAGACGAAGAATTCGTACAAAATAGTGTTAAAATCCCAAATAACTTTACTGTTGATAAACCTAGCCAAAAGGGAAATAAAATTAATTACGCAGATTATAAAAATGCCCCAGGGGCTAATCTCACATTCTTTAACGATGGGGATTATTGCTGCATGAAACACGCCGACAAACCTCCTGAATCTATATATATGTCTCCAGAAGCATGCCCGGATGTTGATCATATCATTGATTATGTTAGAAAAATTATTGTTTCTTGTAATGACAATATGAGAATGTTAACTCCGAAATCCACTATAAGACCAAGAATAAAAGCTACAGATATTGATAGATTATGCTATTGTAAGGAGACTAAGTGGCCTGAAGGTGAATTAGCTAAGAGGTTTAAGAAGGAAGCACTTAGTGCACCTTGCCCGTTATGTATTAATGCTGGAAAGAAGCCTGAAGGCTCACGTGCTGCCACGTTTGATATTGGTAATATAAGAGGGCCATGTGGGAAGCCAGATTGCAAAATTGCAAGAGATATGAGAGCATATATCGAGCAATTAGTAGATGAAGACAATGAAGAATTTAATATAAGTAACCTTATAGGACCATGTGGAAGCAAAGATTGTACAATAGTTGAGAAAATAGAGGACTTTCTACATCATAGAGGCGCATTTACGCATGATTCCCACATTGAGGGTTTATCCACTCAATGTGCCTGTATAGATACCATGCAAAAGGAGCTCATCAAAAGAGATTCATGTGACGATGTTTGTGGGAAGGATTGTCAAGAAAGTGGAAGTGATGAAAGCTCTTGTAAAGGCGAAGGTTGCCCTCATCTTTACAAAAAAAAAGTTTATAATGTATATTATTTTACCGTGGAACATGATTTTGATAAAAATAAATCATCTGCATCTACCTCACCGTCGGGCACTGCGTCACCTGAAAGTGGCTCATCTACTAAGTCTAAGACTACTAAGACTAAATTTCCACATTGTTCACCTACGTGTCCGAGTGTAAGAATGTCTGATAATGTATCTTGCTCTAAAACGACTTGTTCTATAAGTGGTATTAAGTTCGATGCGATTTCTAAAGAGATTGGTAGTCCATCAACTTGTGTGTCACCAGTATGCCCACCGCTAAAAGAGTTTCCGCCTAGTCCTGCAGACAGTAATTTAGTCATAAAATTCGATGAAATTAACAATCCTTGTTGTATAAAATCATGTACTGTTGCTGAACAAATAAAGGACTTCATTGATGATTCTGTACGAAAGAGTAAAAGTAAAAAAGAATGCGCTCAGAAACTGGGAGAAAATGAAGAATCCTGCTATTGTGATTGTGTATGTACTTTTAAATTTTCAAGCAAAACTACTTACTGTCCCGTTTGTGGCGGCTATCAATGTCTTGGCGATGATGTTAGAGAGCTACCAGAATTTCAAAAGCCACACCCATGTCCAGTTTATCATAAATTGTATGATAAAAAGTATATAAAAACTCCAAATCCTTGGCCCGAGGAAAAGCAAGGAGAATCAGCAAAAGACGTAGGAAGCGGTAAAAGTTCTAGGATAGGTGCCAAATCGATGGAAAAAGCGAATGCTCAGCATTCAAAAATTGCTTTAGACAAAGAGGTAAAAATGAAAGACACCGGTGGCGAAAAAACAAAAAAAAACAAAACTCAAGTTAAGAAAATTGGAAAATACACAGCTAATAAGACCGAGGAGCGTGCGTATCGTTTAATAAATATTATGCTATGTAGATAGTACCCGATGCCTTAATTACGAGAGTCGACCAAATAGCTGACTCTGGGCATTTAAGATCTCGAGTAAAAGTATTATTTTATTGAAAGGTTTCATTAAATCCAATTCTAAAACAGAAAGTAGTAAGCTGTAGAAAGAAATTGATTTCATATTCACTACTAACAAATATTTCTACGATGACCTGAAGTAACTACGATAGTATATGTAAACTAAACATGTTTGATTTCAGCGGCGCAACCACCGATAGAAAAAAAACTGGAAACAAAATATCCTTATCCGCCTGTTCCTAAGAATATGGGATGGAATTGGACTGCAGAAGATATTCCCGGTATGAAGGTAGGTATATAGGTATTGTTATTTTTTAAAATAATTCTAAATTTTTCCAATTATGCGCTACATCTCGACAACCCTCAACACACACAAGCGTGTAAACGGCCTGTTTGGCTTGGGTAGCGTGAGGTTGTGATAGCTTGTTGCCGACCCGAGTCGGAGTCGGTTTTTTAACACAGAATAAAGGAATCGTGCGTGAGCGTTTGTATTTAGTGAGCGACTGCCAAGTCTGAGTACTACTCTCTCTACTCTACCCTCTCGTTTATTCAGGAGGGGTAGTGGGAGGGGGAGAATTTGAACCTCAAAGCACTTGAGTTGCAGCAGTCTGTTCAACTCATGAGTCATTTTGGGCTCTTTGAAGTCAGTTAGGGATAAAGTTGTTAAATCACAATATACCCACTATGAAAATAGTTTTTAAACATACATATTATACATTGATGTTAATATTGGAAGTGTAAAAACCAAATTTTTTGTAGCAGCACTCATAACCTCTGTTTGATGTTGGATTCGTTTCCACGCCTCTTCCAAAAAGTTCGGTTATTTTTACAATTTGCACATTGCGTCAACACCGTTAGCATTAATGAGCAAACAGCTAGTGAATAATTGCCAGGGACACAGATCGTAAGCGCTTGAGGAGGGGGCCACCTACAAACCGTGGGTGGCCCGAGGTACGTCGGTGTTCCAGGGATCTCCTTTCGAGGGTACGCTGGTTCCCCGGCTTCTAGTACCTGAGATGGTGTGCGGTTTTTAGTCGGTTCGAGTCCGTCATAACCACCAGTCGGTGGTATCCGAAGGGATTTCCGTACAAAAAAAGGGTGAATATTCATAGTGCACGTTTCACTTATGTAAAATAAAATGCGCACTCATTATTCGTCATCGTCGCATCTTTCTGAAAACGGAATTTAAAAAATCGGTAAGTTAATTCATTATCTGACTTTTTTAATTTTTCTACATTTCATTATATATATTTTATGTGTTCAAGTAATAAGCTTAAAATTGAAATTAAAGTATTAAATTGTTTCTTTATTTTAAATTAGGTTTTTTTTATTTCATTTTTTTTATTTCCAAGTAATGCAATATTTGAATATGATTAATGTTATGGTTTAATATGTAATAAANAATTTTTTCCAAATATGTATATAATATATCTTAATCCTATACGCGAAAGAGCGTATTGGATCAGACAACAGTGGTGTTGCCGCACAGGAAACCGGTGCCAAGATTGCTTAGCACCTATTTAATGGTGCGTTTAGACGCGCGGTTCCACCTCGACAACCCTCCACACACACAAGCGTGTAAACGGCCTGTTTGGCTTGGGTTGCGTGAGGTTGTGATAGGTTGTTGCTGACCCCCTGGGAGGGGTCCGGATCTGGGAGGGGTCCGGATGGCGTAAGAAAGCGGTTCCTGGATCCCTCCCTTCTCAGGCGCAGAGTGGCACACCGTGGTGGTTTAGTGGGTAGTCTGGTTGGTGTCAGTCAGGTCAGTCAGTCAGTCCCACACGAAGCGAAGCCCCTGTACCCGCAGGGGGGGAGCGAAGTGCGTAAAGGCATTCCACCACGTCAAAAAAAAAAAAAGGTTGTTGCTGACNTTTTTTAACACAGATTAAAGGAAGCGTGCGTGAGCGTTTGTAGTTTTGAGCGACTGCCAAGTCCTCGCGGGCGTGTAAGCATAACACGAGCGTTTGTGAAGGATTGTATTTAGTGAGCGACTGCCAAGTCCTCGCAGGCGTGTTAACATAGCATAACACTATTGACTTTCGTTGCTTTTCATCGACTGAGTGACTACCCTCTCTACTCTACCCCCTCGTTTATTCAGGAGGGGTAGTGGGAGGGGGAGATTATGAACCTCAAAGCACTTGAGTTGCAGCAGTCTGTTCAACTCATGAGTCATTTTGGGCTCTTTGAAGTCAGTTAGGGATAAAGTTGTTAAATCACAATATACCCAGTATGAAAATAGCTTTTAAATATACATATTATACATTGCTATGTTAATAGTGGTAGAGTAAAAACCAAATTTTTTGTAGCAGCACTCATAACCTCCGTTTGATGTTGGATTCGTTTCCACGCCTCTTCCAACCAGTTCGGTTACTTTTTCAATTTGCACTTGCGTCAACACCGTTAGCATTAATGAGCAAACAGCTAGTGAATAATTGCCAGGGACACAGATCGTAAGCGCTTGAGGAGGGGGCCACCTACAAACAGTAGGTGGCCCGAGGTACGTCGGGGTTCCAGGGATCTCCTTTCGAGGGTACGCCTGGTTCCCCGGCATCTAGTACCTGAGATGGTGTGCGGTCATTATTCGTCATCGACGCATCTTTCTGAAAATGGAATTTAAAAAATCGGTAAGTTAATTCATTATCTGCCTTTTTTAATTTTCCTACATTTCATTATATATATTTTATGTGTTCAAGTAATAAGCTTAAAATTGAAATTAAAGTATTAAATTGTTTCTTTATTTTAAATTACGTTTTTTTTTTAATTTCAGCCAATTACTGCGATATTTGAATAGTGATACAATAAATATGATTAATGTTATGGTTTAATATGTAATAAAAATATAAAAAAAAATTTGTTTCATTTTTTTAGTATGTATTAGTATACTAGAACTGGATACAATATACATAAGGAGAGAGATAGGATGGAGAGATAAAATATGCTAAATCTTTTTAATATTTTGTTTTTAGCCTCGTCCTAAATGGAAACCAGGAGCGGCCAACAAAATCTTGGTGAGAAGATATCGAGCATTAAGGGAGGGTACAGACACAATTGCCAAAAAGAAACGGGCCTTGATGCAGCGCAAAAAGAAAGTGGAATTGAGACCAACGATAACAGTCACAAAACGAGACGGAGAATTTACTGTTGAGATGGAGGTATTTAAAAAATATTCAAAAGAACGACTGGTACATCAATTTCCATATGAAGAGCGTCCACCTCTAACTTATGTAATAGGAAAGACCGAGGAAGAGAAGAAAAAACTGCAAAAACAACGTGAAAAGAGAGTACGAAGGGAGACTAGAAGAAAAAGTCAATTCTTACAGTCTATGTTTAGGGATAAATGTCAAGAAATTTGTTTGAAAGCATATAATCAAGCGATGGGGATGCTACCACTTCCCAACCCTAACGATCCCGTTTGTCCTTGCATCACTAGTCCACCAATCGAGAAATCACCTTTAGATTCCTGTTCTTGTTCTGAAGCTGAATCTATTTCAAGTAGTGATACAGATAATGACGAATGGGTTATAGAATTCTCACCACCAGCTGCAAAATGGAACCCGAAAGCTAAGAATGCACCTGTTTTAGCAAATAACGAAACTCAGTATACATATTTAGACTATAAAGTAAAACTCTTAGATAAAAGTGGTAACCCTGTACCAAGATATTTCAAATCCCACGAGGGTAAAACTGAATGTAGTGACTTAGGTGGATTTTGGGGACCTGGAAAAGTATGGCTGGAGATCAATAAAGACGGATACATAGGACCTGATGAGCGCTGGGTTCCAATGAACTTTATAGGTCCTGATGGAATGTTCTATTCCGCAGAAGAAGGATTTATAACCGATAGTACTGGACAAGTCTTAAAACTAGGAATTGATGGATACATAGATAAAGACCTTAAATGGGTTTATTATGCGAAAAATAAAAAACAGAATCCAAAATCAATTGCTACCGCTTCTTCGGCTAAGTCACCTAGTCCAACATCAGCTCTCCAAGGCAAAGGCGACGGTAAAACTAAATCAGCTTCTCCGATTGAAACCTTACCAGCTTCCAAGTCCAAATCTGGCGGTAAAAAAGAATTAGCAGTATCTAAAAAGAATGGTAAGAAGGAAAAAGGACATAATCCAGTGGTGATGAGGCTTATGGTTCATTATCCAGGAAGGAGATCGCCGCGATTCCATGCCTCCAAAATGCGAAAATCTGAATTGGACCGTAAAAAACTTGCAAAATATTGCGAAATAATGGGTGGTATCAAAATGTACGACGATATACACGAACTGAAACCTCCTGTGAAAACGAATAGAGCATCCAATACCCCTGTTAAAATGTATTCACGGTCTAGACGCCCTCAAATGAAATTACAGCTGCAGAAAGTGCAAAGTAACAAAAATACAATTGAACAATTTATTTAAATAATAAGTTAATAAATTATACTATACATTTTTAAAATCTATACTTATTTTTTAGAGTTTTTGTCTCAATCCTTGTTATAAGGTGCGTAACTTTCTGCCACCACTGCGACTGCAGTGAGGACTCGGCCCAACACACGCTGGCGGTGTGCCCCGCTTGGGCGCTGCAGCGTCGGGCCCTCACTGCAGTCATCGGAGAAGATCTCTCGCTGCCGGCCGTCGTACGCTCCATGGCCGGCGGCGAGAGCAGTTTTACCGCGGTCGCGACCTTCTGCGAGGAAGTTATCTCGCAGAAGGAGGCGGCGGAGAAGGCCCGGGAGGACGATCTCCACTCGGACCCGATCCGCCGCCGGCGAACCGGGCGGCGGAGGCGCGCCTACCAGCGCCTCATGCCACCCTGAGTGTGGCCGCGGATGGGCGGGACGGGTTTTTCCCCCCATCCGCTTCACAGGCCACCCGCGAGGGAGGCGACGTTACGTGTGTGCCGTACGTCGCCCACATTGAGAGGTCTTAACACATCTAGAGACGGTGCCCGCTTCAGTGCGGGCAAGCGCTGGGAGGGGTCCGGATGGCGTAAGAAAGCGGTTCCCGGATCTCTCCCGTCTCAGGCGCATAGTGGCAACCGTGGTGGTTTAGTGGGTAGTCTGGCTGGAGTCAGTCAGGAGCCCCACAAAAAGTGAACCCCCTGATTATTCCACCACGTAAAAAAAAAGGTGCGTAACTTTCGATGATGTACAAATACGTACAAGATTAAAAAAAAATAGCAATGAGAGTGAAATCCGAAGTGTCAAAACTATAAAAAAATATGATTATTTTTAAAGAATTTCAATAGATTAAATATTTAAAACGAAAATAGCGCAGTTATTACTGAGTTTGGTTTCGATCGATTTGGATTTGGAGCCGATTGAAAACGGCCGGTAACCTGTTACATTGTTAATAAAATTACTGATGTTTATATTATATTAGTAACATTTTTAGTGATAAATACCAGCTTCTTAAATTACGGTAGGAGCTTCTTAAATCACGGTAGGTACCATGCTGTGGTACGAAATATATTGAAATGCATATCAGTACTTAGAGTACACAGTCTTACATAACGATTGTCACAGATTGTCGATACGGATAATACGAATAAATATATTCGACTTTTCGGATATCTGGATGATGTTTTAAAGAGAACCTTCTCTCTTTCTCTTTGTCTCTCTCTCTCTCTTTAAAAAGAATGATGAATGTTCCAAAAAAGGAGAGGCCGGTGAAGGATGTGGCGAAGTATTATAGTAGTGTTTTTTGGGAATTTAGATAAAAATTACACATTTGCTTTTCACTCTTAAATTATAAATCTGTTATATTATGAATATTTAATAACTGTAAAATTACAATATAATCTATGAATAGGCCTGTAAAATAGTTTTCATTATTAGCTGTCAAGCTTAGCACAACTCGATCATTCCTATGCCATACTGTTTTTAAAAAATATTTATAAACAAATTTCAAATTTATGTCACACATCGTTTTCGGCCGTCGATTAAATTTTTGTATTTTTTCTCATTTTTGTAAAATTTCGTGTATAATGAATATTTAAAGTTTTAGTTTATATCGTAATGTTAAATATTTATGAAGTGTATGGTAACGTAAGCGTAATTTGAAAAATGGCTGTTTCGGGTTCAATGTTTTTGACCGAGATAGTAGTTTCAGAACTACGAAGCTGTGTTAAGTGTAAAGATTTTGTAATCAAAAGCCAATTTGCTGATCTTTTTTCTGTTGTTTTGAAAGAATCAAAAGATGAAAATATATTACCTGTGAAGAAAAAAACTAAACGCAAAACTAAGGTAAGAAAAAACACTAAGCAGCCTCTATCTAAGAATGAATATAAACCACAATCGGGTCAATCAATTTTATTTACAAATGATATTACAAATTTAATTACAAATATGAAACTATACCCAATGGAACTATCACTGTGGAGTAAAGCATATCCTAAATATAAAATTGCTTCAACTAACGTTTCCTGGAGTTCAAAATTCATTGAATACTTACAAAAAATTTGTATAGGAACACAGCCGCAGCCTATTTCTATCACAGAAGAATATAACGTGTTTGATGAAATTACCTCTAGGCGCATGGCCGTAATAAAACTCAATACGAAGTTGAGATATTTAACAGAAAAAATCACAACACAGCTCAAATCCTTGACTGAAGAAACGCCACAGAACTTAGAAAATATCTTAACTCAAGTCCAGGATGAAAGGCTATATACAGCTGAAGAGACTGGTATTATTAAGACTATATATAGTGGAGGAAAGAAGAACGTAAAGAAATCTAAGATAAAAAAGCTTAAAAATTTGGAAAATCCAGACTTACCTAAGGAAAAAAACAATGACAACGAAGTTTTAAAAAATAATTCGTTTCATATAATAGACGTATCACTAGGAAACAAGGACATAAACAGCAGCATAATAAGTTTAGTAAAAAGCACTACAGATGTTGATAAAGATAGAGAAATTGATTTATTGAAGTGTAAATCATGTTCATCAATGAACCAAGAACATTTGAAAATATTGAATTATATTTTTGGTGATCCAGCAGGTATATTTGGAAACCAGGTATACTGTGTAAACTATTTTACAATAGATGACACTAAAAGTGATTCACCATCTCCAAAAAGCTCTACTAAAACTTCGGTAAAATCAGATCAAAGCTCAATAAAAGAATCAGAAAAAAAGGTCGTATCCGAAAAATCTAGTGTTAAAAACTATAAATTTCAACTATGTGATAATGAATGTCCAAAAAATGACGATATTGGTTCGTTAGATATACCAATAGAAAATGCACCAGAGATTGAAGTAATCCAATGTAAAGATGTAGATTGTAAACATAAAGAGTTTAGGAAATTACCGCCTCCACCTGATGACAGAATTTTGTTAGACTTGGCTAGTTTAAAGAACATGTGTTGCGATAAAAGTGAAAAAGAGGATGCAGTTGGGAAGGTAGAAGAAATATTTGGAGGAATGATAGCAAAGATGAAATTCGGAGATGACCCTTGCTATTGCGAATGTCAATGCAATTTTGGCTTTACGAAAAAGACAAAATATTGTAAAGTATGTGGGGGTTATGAAACCATAGGTGAAGAGGTTATCGATGATCCTCAACTCGAATTTCCTTGTCCAATTTATCATAACTTAGCTGATAAACCTAAAGCTAAATCTAGTATATTAAGTGACTCGAAAAAAGGTGGTAAAGCTAAAAGTTTAGCTGATAAAAGCATTGAATCCGAAAAAGAAACTAAAAAGGGCAAGAAGAAGAAAAAGGATGACAAATTTAAGTTTAACTATGGCTATACAGGTATACGTATGTATTGTAATTTTTTTTTCTTATTTTTTAATGAGTACGTTTATGAATATGCACAATAACATAGTTAATGGTTAGTTACGCATTTATAAAATGGTATTTGTTTTATAGCACCCCTCATTGGACACGATTTCTGTGCACAACCTTGTGCTGGTACCTTGGGCGAAGTACCTAAGAGTATGGGTTGGCTCTGGACTGCTGACAACGTACCAGGGATGAAGGTATGCAACATAATTAATATTAATTGTGCAAGATCATTTTCTACGTTTTTATTTTTCAAATTTTTTTTCTTAGTTCCGTCCATCATGGAAACCTGGTGCAGTGAATAAGCATGTATTGAGATTACTACGTATGGCAAAGCACCCAGGTGAAGTTTTCACGAAAAAAAAGAAAAAGAAGGATTCAGGCAAAGGAAAGAGACCTTTAAAGAGACCATTACTAATAGTACATAAGAAGGATGGTGAATATACAGTTACGATGGAAACAATGAAAGCATACAGTAAACCGAGAGCTATAAATCAAGTTCCGTTTGAGGATAAAGATGCATTAACCTACACGATAGGTAGAACAGAGGAAGAGAATCGGCAACGGCGCATAAAGAAAGAGCGAGCACAGAGGCGGCTGGAGAGATCGCAACGTGAATTTATTCAGAGTGCTTTTAGAGACATGTGTCAGGAGATCTGTTTGAAGACTTATCAGCAAGCGCTTGGTATTTTACCACATGCTGAAGATCCTGATTGCCTCTGCTATCCGGCTGAACCAGGGCCTGACAGAACCGATCTAGATTATTCTTGTTCCTGTTCTGAAGACTCAAACCTATCATTTTCTGATACGGATTCCGATGAGTGGATTGTACAATTTACTCCCCCTACTGCTACATTTGATCCAAGCTACAAATGCAAAAAAGTGACAACCACAGAAAATTCAAGTCAATATACATATTTGGATTATAGAGTAAAACTATTAGATAGATACGGCAATCCTGTACCCAGATTTTTCAAAGGCCCTGACGGAAAAGAGCAGTGCAGTGACTTGGGTGGATTTTGGAGCCCAGATCACAAATGGCTAGAAATAAATGTAGATGGTTTCATAGGACCGGATGGTAAATGGGCTCCCCATATTTTTATTGGTCCTGATGGAGAGAACGTTGATGCTGAAATCGGCAAATTTCAAGCTGCTGATGGCACTTGGTTAGTGGTTGGAGTTGATGGATACATAGATTCTACCGGCAAGTGGAAATACTATACGAAAGTAGGAAAAGGAACACCAGATACCAAAAAACGCCGGACAGCAGTAGCAAAGGAGAAGAAAGAGAAACCTGGTACTAAAAAGGAAGTTCCCGTATCCACAAAGAAATCTGACACCACTTGGAGTTGTTTTGGGGGATGCGAACCCTAGTTACTTATCTAAATTAGGAATTTTGGGCCACGGACACGACAGGAAACTGCTTTTAGATACATTAAATTCATTAATAGCCCAAGGGGAAGATGTTAAAATACCAACCTCATCATTTATACCCAGGACCAAACACAAGAAAACAAAAGTAAAATATAGTTCTGATTTATACGATTCAGATAAAACTAAATGCAAACATCGAACACCATCTAGTAAAGGTGTCCTAGCCGTGGATAGTTATGGAAATAAGATTTACTTTAAATTCCTGGACTTTAAGAATAAGAGACCTGAACAGAGAATATTGAATCTCACATCTCAAGGGATTAGTTTAAGCTCATTCCATGTGCCATGTTTCCATTCATTTATCAATTCAGAAGTAATGAAGAAGCAACTGTATAAGAGGCGAGAGAAGCTTGCTGAGCTGCATGGTTACGTGCCTAAACCACCCCGCAAATCTTCTCCTGCTTCTGATTATTCCTCTAAATCCAAGCCCAGATATCGGAATGCACTGGTTTAGGGCGCGCTATATCCTGCTATAGGCAGGTAGATTTCGTCAATGAGAGCCACTTTTAACAGGTGAAGTGTTAAGTGCAATATTTGTTATGTGATAAGTCAAATTATGTAAAGTTATGTAATTTTAAGACAAATAAATTATTCAAATTTTACGAATACTAAATACTAATGTTTCCGGTGTAGTTTGCTAAAAGTGACGGCAGTTTTGGGGTTCTGACATGCACCTTGATTTCCATTCAATACGACACGTTACATTTTCTCATCATATTTAATTAAATAAATGTTAATTTAATACATTCAACCATTTAGTCTAAACAGATAATCGGTAAGTTTTTGTCTATTTTTTACTTCGTCGATCTAAAAATACTGACATTAATACAGCTATAAAAATTATTCAATTTTGAATGTAGATCGTCATATTATTTCTTTTAACGTATACAGCAACAACAAATTATCGAGTATTTGATTTTATCCTTTACTTGAGTTGTGAAATCTTGTTTTTCATCATATTTCAAGGTCGAATGTACAATGGGCAATCTATAAGAAATATTTCCTTGTTATTAGAACCTTTTTTCCGTAAGTTATCTCTGTGGGGTTATAGATTAGGAAAATAGAGCTTTCCACCACCCCTATTCATCTCGTGTGTATCGTAAGAAACGGCTAAAGGGGCAGGCAATGAAGGACAGCAGCACTGCAACGAGAAGACATTGAAACAAAACTTTTTTTTTTTNAACATCGAACACCATCTAGTAAAGGTGTCCTAGCCGTGGATAGTTATGGAAATAAGATTTACTTTAAATTCCTGGACTTTAAGAATAAGAGACCTGAACAGAGAATATTGAATCTCACATCTCAAGGGATTAGTTTAAGCTCATTCCATGTGCCATGTTTCCATTCATTTATCAATTCAGAAGTAATGAAGAAGCAACTGTATAAGAGGCGAGAGAAGCTTGCTGAGCTGCATGGTTACGTGCCTAAACCACCCCGCAAATCTTCTCCTGCTTCTGATTATTCCTCTAAATCCAAGCCCAGATATCGGAATGCACTGGTTTAGGGCGCGCTATATCCTGCTATAGGCAGGTAGATTTCGTCAATGAGAGCCACTTTTAACAGGTGAAGTGTTAAGTGCAATATTTGTTATGTGATAAGTCAAATTATGTAAAGTTATGTAATTTTAAGACAAATAAATTATTCAAATTTTACGAATACTAAATACTAATGTTTCCGGTGTAGTTTGCTAAAAGTGACGGCAGTTTTGGGGTTCTGACATGCACCTTGATTTCCATTCAATACGACACGTTACATTTTCTCATCATATTTAATTAAATAAATGTTAATTTAATACATTCAACCATTTAGTCTAAACAGATAATCGGTAAGTTTTTGTCTATTTTTTACTTCGTCGATCTAAAAATACTGACATTAATACAGCTATAAAAATTATTCAATTTTGAATGTAGATCGTCATATTATTTCTTTTAACGTATACAGCAACAACAAATTATCGAGTATTTGATTTTATCCTTTACTTGAGTTGTGAAATCTTGTTTTTCATCATATTTCAAGGTCGAATGTACAATGGGCAATCTATAAGAAATATTTCCTTGTTATTAGAACCTTTTTTCCATAAGTTATCTCTGTGGGGTTATAGATAAGGAAAATAGAGTTTTCCACCACCCCTATTCATCTCGTGGGTATCGTAAGAAACGGCTAAAGGGGCAGGCAATGAAGGACAGCAGCACTGCAAAGAGAAGACATTGAAACAAAACTTTTTTTTTTTACGTGGTGGAATGCCTCTACGCACTTCGCTCCCCCCCCCGGGGACAGGGGGTTCTCTTTGTGTGGGACTCCTGGCTGACTCGCCAGACTACCCATTAAACCACCACGGTGTGCCACTCTGCGCCTGAGACGGGAGAGATCCAGGAACCGCTTTCTTACGCCATCCGGACCCCTCCCAGCGCTTGCCCGCTAAGGCGACTCTCAACTAAGGCGACGTACGGCACACGCGTAACGTCGCCCCCTCGCGGGTGGCCTGTGAAGCGGATGGGGGGGAAAACCCGTCCCGCCCATCGGCGGCCACACTCAGGGCGGCATGAGGCGCTGGTAGGCGCGCCTCCGCCGCCCGGTTCGCTGGCGGCGGATCGGGTCCGAGTGGAGATCGTCCTCCCGGGCCTTCTCCGCCGCCTCCTTCTGCGAGATGACTTCCTCGCAGAAGGTCGCGACCGCGGTAAAACTGCTCTCGCCGCCGGCCATGGAGCGTACGACGGCCGGCAGCGAGAGATCTCCTCCGATGACTGCAGTGAGGGCCCGACGCTGCGGCGCCCAAGCGGGGCACGCCGCCAGCGTGTGCTGGGCCGAGTCCTCACTGCAGTCGCAGAGGTGGCAGGCGGGACTCAATTCCCTCCGCGCGACCGAGTGCAGGTACTTCCCGAAGCAACCGTGCCCGGAAAGCACCTGCGTCAGTCGGTAGGAAAGCGTCCCGTGCTGCCGCCCTGCCCACTCGAGGATGACCGGCTGGAGAGCCTCCACGGTGGCGAAGCCAGCACGTGGAGCCTCCAGCCGCGAAGACCAATGAGCCATCGTGGCTCGACGGGCGGCTTCACGCCACTCGCGTACCTCTTCGACATTGAAACAAACCTTATGCCAACCCTTTTGACCGTGTGCAAAGTAGGCCAAAACCTCCTTTCAAAAGACATCCCTAAGTCCCGTAGTGGACTGTTAAAGGTTGATAATGATGAATGATGATTTCTATTAGTACTCGGAATTCCTCCTCCTCCACTAATTCTACATCGAAAGTTTTGTCATAAATGTTACGCTAAAGCTTCTATGCATTTTTTTCTTATTACTTTAGTTCATATTGTAAAAGATAGAATTCTCGATAAGTTTAACGATTGTTGAGTTTGAAGCTCTGAAAATTGAATTAGACGAAATTAACGTCATTTAAAATTTAAACCTGATATTTTTTTCCTGAAGACTTAAAGTAAGCGGGTTTTTTTATTATTTTGTATTTTTTTAAATTTTGTTTTGAATATATTTCATCGAAAAGATATTATGTATCAATTTATGATTTCAGGTAGCACAAGGATGGAAACCCGGTGCTATTTCAAAGCGTCTCTTACGAAAGTTGAACAAGGCTAAAAAATTAAAGTTGCCAGTAAGAGAAGTTAAGGTTGCAAAGAAAATTAAGAAGAATGTAGAAGAGAAGCCAACACTTATAGTCTGTAAAATGAATGGGGCATACCACATAGAGATGCAGGTCTTGCCTGAGAACAGCAATACAAATATAGATCAGTGCAGCCCTTTGAAATATACGGTTAAAAGTGAAGATAACGAGGAGCGAATACAGAAGCGATTGAGTAAGAGACACCGTTTGATCAGAGAGGCTGTTGAAAAAGTTTGGTCGAATCCTTATCATCCAGAAATCTGTGAGAAGACCTGCCTTAAAGCTTATAAACAGGCAATTGGTATTCTGCCTTATGATCCCAATAATCCTGAATGCACGTGCTGTAGTGGTGAAGAATCTGAAGATTCCGTTAGCTGTTTTTGTGAGGAATCTGACACAAGTTCTGAAGGTAGCTCCTTAGATCTCCAATGGGAGATTCATTTTACCCCACCTAGTGCACATTATTGAATGATGTCTAAATTATTTTTAAGTTTTAATAAAAATAATGATTGTTTTTATCTTCTTTATTACTTATTAACATAAATGATTCAGTGTTTCCCTGGTATCGAAAGGCAGTTTTAAAAAACTAGCTTAGTTTTTTGCTTTTACATACTGATTGGAGAACCGATTATTTTTTGTATTCATGTATAGAACTCTCGCCATGAATGGCAAGCTAGGTTCTACCTCTGGGATATCTTTCTGACCGATGGGCACTAACATTTTACTATCAATCTATAGATGAAACTCGATCGAACACGAACAAATACGCACAACGGCGCTTAGTTGTCACTTAAGAAGTTACATAAAGGAATTATTCCACGTAGATACACTTTTTGAACGTACTCGCTTTTATTTCTGTAGATACGCTTTGTTAAATCCTGAGCAGTCGTTCCTTTCTGATACACTTTTCTGTATAATGTAATACTAAATAACTATCGTTACAATAAATTTGTAAAAGTCATCGTCAGCCGAAAGTTGTCTACTGTTGGACATAAGCCTCAACCAAGGCTCTCCACAACAACCAGTTCTTTGGTGCCTGCATACAACAGCTTCGGGCGAGTTTTAGCAGGTCGTCGGATAGTCTTTTACATCGGACGGTCGCCATACTGCCTAAATCTTATCTACGAGCAAGATAGTCCACCCATTGCCACTTAAGTTTGGCAACTCTCGGAGGAATGACAGTGACCTAGGTTCCTACGACACTTGGGAGATTTATGATACAATTCGTTTTATTACTTTTTATAAAACACTGAAGAAAGTCCCACATAACGAGAGAGAGAGAGAGTTGTATTTGGAGCAAGCTTTATAAACAGTGGTCCAATATTTATACACGAGGTTTCATTCTTGCTATGCTTAGACAAGCGACTTGTATAGGTATATTTGGTCTATGAGTATAGATTTCGAATTTTTCCAAGCTTACATATTTTATGGACGCTTTAAATAACTGTAGCTGTCAGAACAATTAATTAATCGAAATAAGGTTATAAAATACAATCCTGCTGGCGTTATACAGTTAAAAACACAAGGTGAAAGAAGATAAATGAATTAAGAAATAATTTAGTGGCTTTCTCCCTAATGAATATCGCACGACAAGACATCAAAACTCGATTTAGGTCCTCATCTACGGTATTATACTTCTCTGTACATTCTGCTACTACCCACCATGGGACCTATCTATTCTCTGTTACCCTGTAAGTTCTTAGAAATCAATTTCTAACTAACACCTAACTAAAAATCGTAGCCTCTATGCCTATCCTCCTCTCCTCGTGTTCTATTTCCTACAACTTACTCTCTGTTTTTCTTTCCATATACGGACACATCCGATTCTAGTGTTTTAAGAAAAAGATTTACATTGCTTAAGCAATCTACATACAGTACCTTGATGACCAAGCTCTGTATTTATTTTCGGTTCTAATTTAGATCGATTAATCGCCCCGAAACCCCTACCTACTACATTTCCAGGATTCGGATTATCTATATTAAATCAGCTATTAGAATTCAAAATCGGACCAACGAAAACCATACGGTGTGCCTAAGAGAGGAAGGATTTAGGAAGGAACAGTAAATATTACTGTATCCGGGCCTCTCCTAGTACCGGCCCGCAATAGCGCGGGCACCAACTACAGGTAATTACTTCATTTAGGAGACGTATGGCACACACTGGAAAACTCATCTAATAGGCATATGATGACAATAACCAAGAACCACTAAAATCATGTATTTATCTGATGAAATGAGTGTGAAAATCGCATTTATTTTCATCTTTAGAGCGAGATTAATAGTTAATTAACAAAAATAAAACTACAAAATACTGTCCGTTCATGTAATAATGTGACGATTAAAAGAATGTCTGTTTAACTCGTTTTATTTCTATGCAGAAAATTGTTGAGCACATCCCATATAACGAGAGATATTGTTGTATGTGGAGCTAGTTTTAGGTACAACGGTCCAACTCCTTTATATAATCCATGAAGACCTTCGGTTCTGTATATCTTGGTGATGCAGTCGACGATCCCTGTATATAACTGCTTACCATTTTCAACCGGGCCTAAATGGTAAAAAGATAAAGGTTATTAAAATTTAGATCGTTCATTTCGTAAGAAAAAAATTGGAAAGCAAACAGCCAATACAAAAGATAAGTTAAAGGCAAGTCAAAGCAGCAATAAAAACATTAGCCTGAAGTTGGTGCTCCGGTCTACAGAACTACTGAGTGATAAGTCTGGAAAAGTAATAATCGTAAGAAATGTAGTCACAAACCCTGATTGTACAAACGGACAGCGGCGACGTCAATCGGGCAGCCGGTTAGAACTATCACAATACCGCTTACTGCACTCGCAGCAAAGGCCAGCGCGAATGGAGAAGAATTACAAATACCATGAGAAAGTAACATTTCCTTAGCTCTAAAATGAAAAGTTAAAGATAAAATTTTAATTGTAGACGTACAATCACAGTTATGATTACGATTGCAGTAAACAGTACAATTATAATCGCAATCGCAGCCAATTCCAATTCCAATTAAAGCAGCATTATATTAGATGCAAACGTATAATAGTCTTTTAAATTATTCTTACTTGGAAAATGTGGTAAGTTGTGAGGCGCTGGCAATTACCAATCTCGGGCCAGTTACTGAAATTCCAGCGAAGTAGCCTTTTATACCCTCAGACTTTAATATTTTAATAAAACCGTCACGTAATCCTGTAACAAAATGATTAATGAGAAAAGATTAGTACAGGAAATCCTTTAGACAGATCTTTTTTCATAACAGGATCATAACTCACCGGTATAGTTATGCTGTCTTCCCACAGCTATACTTGGATGTGCATTTGATTGCAATCTAGTCCTGATAACAAGAAGAGGGTTGCAAACAATACCACCCAATAAACCACCTATACCCGACCAGAAAATCGCTTTTTCTATACTGATATCTCCATTTTTGTTTTTTGTCCAACCTTGCACTTCTGCTATGTGATATATTCCTAACCTAAAAATGTTTAAAAATGATTTAGATAATGTTTGTTCGTGTTTCATTAAAGGCAGTTTGGTGTCTCACAAAACTTGGAAAAGCCAAGTTTCGTCTTGACGATTTGCAGATAATTGGTAAAGCAATTCCCACGTTACTATTCACCGAGTGTGACAGTGAGATGAGACAGGTCTCCTTTCTCTGAGTCTAAAAGGGGGTGAAAAAGCATTGAACCATTGAAATGATCCATAGATTTCTTATTGGAATCGGAAGGAGGCTCCAATTTCCGCATTTAGACTCACAATGTTCCTTTGTACTTGTAAGTGAGATTGGCTAGGTGAGCCAATCTAGCTTTTTACAGAAATCTCATAGGGCTTTCATAAGAAGCTAGGAGCAATTCCATAAATCATATAATTTTAATACTTTGTGGTTTCTTAACGTGCAATATTCTCTTTTAATCTTGTCATACTTTTCAGTGCAACGGTTTTTCGAGATGGTATTATTATACTTACCTCACAGAATTAACAACGAAACCAATTATTATAGCTGGAGCCAATCCCTTTTGCAGCCCTTTTAAGCCATCCTTCATCAGAATCACATACATCGCATGAAAGGTCCCTCTATATTTCTTTTTAGTTTCAGTCGGGGATTGTAATTCCCCTTGCAACTGTAGCCGTGTTTTCACTACGTCCATTGGAGTTGTGAATGCTGAAGCTCCTGCGCCAGCAATCCCTCCAATTATGAAGTCCATTTTTTATGACCTGACAGGGAAGATAGTTTACTAAGTTCTAGAATTTTACAACAACAGATATTTAACAACAGATATACAGGACTTAGAAGGATAATTATATTTAGATCTGATATCAAAATTAGGAATAGATCTTTTGTTTTATAACATTTATTTAGAAAATTTTCAGCTATGGGAATTTATTTACGACAATAGTCATATAAAATGTATACATATTCGAAGTTTAAAATTTGATTGTTTAAACAGCGGATGGGACGGAACAGTGATGCAATCTACTGCTCAATACCCATGATGTTACTATCGGTTGGATGGGTAGTGCGACGAGCTTACTTGAAAATACATTAACATATTTGTGTTATAAGACAAAATAAATAACACATTACCGACTGGGCCGGCTTGACTGGAGTGATACTACGGCCTCACAGAAAACCCGTGTGAGTGATTGAGAAGACTCATACCCCAACTAATCCCCCCTAACCCCTCCCCAAAAGGCCGACATTGCACTTGTGACGCCACTGGTGTTGCAGGTGTCCATGGGCGGCGGTAATCGCTTACCATCAGGGCATACGTCTGCTAGTTTGCTCCCTATTCCATAAAAATAAATACCTACCGAGAAACTTGATGGGAGTTGTAATATTCTTGCTAAATGTACATTTGAGTACTTCATTATTGTGGATAATATACGAAAGGCACGAACTCGATAACTAACAATACCATAAAAGAATCGAAATACAATGGCAATAACTGTAATTTTTTTTTTCAAAATCCATCATTAATTTAAGCTATTTAGAAAGTTAACATGCTTGCATCGCTTTTTATAATTTAATTTACTAACACAATATTCATCTTATCTAAAAATGCTAGTAGACAAAATACAAATGTCATTTTTATATTTACTTATTTTTTCTCATATCGCCTCCGTAGTTTGAATAGTGTATGTTATCAGCATTATAACTATTACACAGCTTCGGCGACGCGATGTTAAAAAAGGATTCATTGTAATATACATGACAAGTTCTTCCATACTGTGTTACAATTGAATACAGTAGAAAGTTCTAGAGACTGGCGACCGTGTATTGGAAGACGGAGCGTGGATAGGCTCTTTAGAAGGTGGTCCGAGGTCCTGCGAAGGTAGTGGGGAACCATTAGATGCGAGCAGCACAGGGCGTGTTTGGTATGTGGTCGTGGGGAGCTTTGGGGGACGTCTCTCAGCTGATATATTAGAATAGTTATTTAAGAGAAAAAACGGCAGTAAGATTAAAAAGGCATCACTTAATGCTATTCTGTTGAAATTTTGAATAACTCGTGGTGCTGTCATTCAACTACTTTATGGTTCACTCCTCGTCATCTTTAACGGACAGTATATTGTCGTTTATTTTTTTTTTGCGTTATATTCCTAGCGGTAAAATAGGTATAATATCTGATGATTATTCTCCTATGCTTTTATTGCAAAGTTGGGCAAACGAGAAGACGGATCACGTATAACGAACGGGACTCAGATAAATATTTTAAAGAAGACAATAATTTTTATCGTTTGTAATAAAACACATTATCGATTTAACTATTTTTATTACTTAAAAGTAAATTATTTAATACGTCCCAAATTACGAGGGATAATGTCGTATGAGGTGCTATACGCAGGTACAGTGGTCCGATCCCCTTGTACAGTCCGTATAGACCTTCGGTTCTATATATTTTGGTTAGGCAGTCCAGTATTCCCGTATACAGTACTTTACCTTGTATTGCTGTACCTGAAAGCGAAAAAAAATAGTTTTAAAAGACGTTTTTTAGTATTTTTATGTGTTAGTAAAAGTCAGTAAAATTATTGAAAGTTGCAGGAAAATTTAACGTATAATTAAATCATTTTACGATTAGCAAAGAATATTTCGAAAGAAGAAGACCAAAGAACTAGTAAGTAGTTAGTTGTATAAATTTGACCACAGTTATCAGTCTGTATTAGTATTCACGGGAAGAACCTTCGATGGTTAATACTTATAGAAATAAGAAAGATGTTCTAGCCAACAATATATAATAGGCCATTTAACGCAAAACATTGGTAAGATACACAGACATGTGGGATAGCGAAATAACAACTATATATAAAGCAACAGTAAAGAGTCTAGTCGTAGACTACCACCAAGACTTAGTAGACAAAGACGAGACAAATATGGACTGTTGATTTTACTGACAAATAACTATGCAAATTTAGTTTTGTTTTTACCCGACTACGGCAAAGTCAAGTCAGGTAATATTTTTGGCAGTCTATGTTCCACTGTAGCCTCTAAGCTAATGGACAAATTTTAAGGAATGGAATGTCAATAGATTCATAGTAATGGCCGTAATCGGATTAACGGGACCTCTAGAATTAGTAATCCAACGTATGTACACCGGACTATATTAAGATGTATGGCAAAACTCTCAGTGTTATCTTAACTGTTTCGTCTTGCCTCAATTTTACTCCTATGTTATTCTGGAGTATAGCTAGGAACTATTTGTCTCCCAGAATTGGCCTCGTACTTAACAGCCGGTCTTGTTGTAGTATCAAGACGTTGTTACAAGCATGCAGTTTCCACCGATTTCCCAGAAACTATTTTAAATAGATTAAAGTTCTTCAAGTTACATCCAGACCACCGAGTAACTTGAAATCAACGTTACCCTGGTTATACAGCCGTGTATTTATCACATCCAGGGGCGTCTCGACAACTACCACAATCACACCACACAAGATGCTCCCGACGAATGACAGTAAAACCGGCGAATTCTCAAAGTAACCTCGCGCTCGGAGACTTTCTTTGAATCTGTAAACAAACTTAATCTTTTAAAATATCGTATTATATAATAGGTACAAACCCTGGTTGTATAATCTGACGGTGGCAACATCGAACGGGCAAATGACCAGGCATACGACAACGCCACTCATTGCGCTTGCGCAGAAAGCCAGTCCAAATGGAGAAGACTGGCAAATATGGTGGGAGAGGAGCATCTCCTTCGCTCTGAAGACGAAATAAACATTAGAAGATCTTAATTTCAATTCCATTTTATACTTTTTAAGAATTCTGTGACCTGAATAGTTAATGAACCACGCCACAACGATATAGGAATGTGCATATATCTTTCTAGGACATAGCGAGGTTCTTTTAAAGATTTGTAATTTTTTTAAATTGCGCCGTCACTAGTTTTAGTGCCTAAGTATACGATATAACGATACATAATAATGATTTGTAATGGTTTATTAATTGATACGATGACAGAATCATAGTATGCATAATTGAGTCAGATACTCATTATTATTTATTATGAGTCTTTTCTTTCTCTTTATAACAATGTATGTATGTTTATATACTTGATTAAATATGTATGTGTATGGTCGTATGAAAATCGTAATAAAAAAAAATTCAAACTCCATGCACGTCAACTACTACTGTCTCGCAGAATCCATCGATTGATTTGATCCATCCTAAGGTTGTCTGGAAGAGATTGCTTTGGCAATAAGGCCGCTCTTTGTACACCACACTTCGGACTTGCACTGTTATGTTACTTATTTAACTCTGTATTATGGTTTGCAAATAAAGAGTTTTCTATCTATCTATCTATGAAGATTAACCACTCCTATTCAATCTGTGGGTGTTTTAAGAGTCAACTTAGTGAACAAATTACACAGAACAATACTCCGCGCAGTATAGAGAAGGAAAATTAGAAAAAAAACCGTTTTTACACCTGTGTGACTAGAGTGGTAATGTAGGCCAAAACTCCTAACAATTGGCCTACGTCCATAGGTGAACTAATAAAATCTATTGATGTTGATGATCAATGCCTTGGTGGCGCAGTGGTAGCGCGTATGCGATTGCTGTGCTTGATCTAAGGTTCGATTCCCGGTTCGGATCAAATGTGTGTATGATCTACAAATATTTGTTTCGGATGTATTTACAAAATAATGTGTATTTATATCAGTTGTCTAGTACCCATAATACAAGCTCTGCTTAGCTTGGGACTAGATGGCGTTGTGTGTTAGATGTCCGAAATACTTATTATTATTAATGGTTCTTACTTGGAAAATGTGGTGAGTTGCGCAGCACTGCCAATCGCCAGCCTCGTGCAAGTGGCTGACACTCCCGCAAAAAAACCTTTAAAGCCTTCTGTTTTATATATTTTGACGACGCCATCACACATGCCTGAAACGGTTCCACTTTTTGAATCGAAAGTCAAGAACACAGAATACAGGACATAAGGTAAAGTAATTTAATTAAAAAGTCTTCTTGACTCTTTCAATTCTTAAGGTGACTAGAAGCTTATTTTAGTTGAATGTAACAGTATGATATGAACACTTCTTGGTAACAGTCAATTTCAAGCCATTGTTCACACTCCTCAATCAATTCATATCATCAATACCCCTTTGCCATCATTGGCACCTGTTCTTATCAAAAGGAAACTTTTGAGTTGGGAATTCACTTAATTTTCCCATCTAATTCATAAAGTTCCCGACCAATTTTTTAAGTGAAAACTTCTTTAGGTGAGTTGAGCACTTTTTAGGTGAACGAAATCAATTTTTGGTATAAGGAAATCTTATGAGTCACCGTCACCGATATGCTGACGTAACAAAACTTCTTTGGCCGCGTTGATCACTTTTTAAAGTGAATCTTTTATTACATCATCTCAATTTTTTTGGTCCGTGTATCGCATGTCGCGTGACGCGTGACGGTTGGCCAGTGTCCAGTGGCCAGTCGGACGGTGTGCCATTGCTCCACACTAATTTGTTTGTTTTTGTCAGTATTTGATGTAAATGTTGTTATTTATTTGCTTTATTAAATTTATTTATTTGCATTTTAAAATTTTTTTTCACTTTTACCGTGGTTTCATAAAACCACACAATCCTTTTCTTTATTGTTAAGGGAAAATTTTATGAGTTCGCGTCACCGCGTCACCCATATGATGATTTAAATTTAAACATTATGAAATTTCTTATATTACACATTAAATTTAGAAAAAGGACTGGCGATAGAAGTGAAAACTTACAACTTAGAATATTGTTTGTAAAAATAATGTGTACGATTAGAAATCTCATAATGTTTAAATTAAATCATAATTATGGTGACGTGGTGACGCGAACTCATTTATTTTACCCTATTCATGTTAATTTATATATTATGACATTTCTAATTTTACACATTAATTGTTTGAATGATAACTCATATACCATAATACACACAATTAAAATAGAATATAAAAACCAAACAAACATGCGCATAATTGTTGCTCGAAGTTTCAATCGATATGAAAACCAAATTGATGTTGATAATTTTATTTAAAACATTACGATAATGAAATTTCAAATTTATTACTAACAGATATAAGTTTTCACTGGTAACGGCAGCCCTTATGACTGCCAAGTTTTTTTTATATTATTATCAACCTTTTGTGGCTGTTTAATATATGAACGTCCATTTTTGCCTTAGAGGAGAAAGTTGTAAGTTTAATAAATAATGTAAAACAAAGAACTAGGAGTTAGTAATAATTTATACTACAAAAATCCTTCTAAAATTAAAATTATCAGTTTCTTCAAATTAATATTAGACCGCGTGCCTTTATTATAAGTCTACCCTCAACTTACCATTATATTTATGTTGCCTTCCAACAGCTATACTCGGGTGAGCTGATGCTTGTATTCTAGTCTTAACAACTGAGGCTGGGTTGCCAGTGAGACCACTCAAAACTCCGCTGGCACTCGACCAGAAAATGGCTTTTTCAATGCTGATGTCACCGTTTTTGTTTTTCGTCCAACCTTGCACTTCTGCTACGTGGTACATTCCTAACCTGAAGACAGTTTAAAGGGATTTTATCACTTTTCAAAGATTAACTTTGCTAGTGTACCTACAGAAGGTTACACAAGCCTCAACTCTCTCGGATTCTAACAGTATATCTCAAAGGGCAGAAATATACTTGTCACTCTTGTATCTTATTTGCCCATTGGCTTTTTTACTTCTTTTTCTCCTATTAAAAAAATGTGTGGGTAAAGTAGTTAGTGATCCTGACCGCTAAACCACACATTGTGAGTTTGATCCTGTTATATTGCCATCTGTGCTTGTATAAGACAAAACATACACAGTTCTAGTTTGTTAACACTATAGTCGACCTTACATGTCTCTAGCTGGTCTGGATTAATTAATAAACATTTTAATTACCTTACAGAATTCATAGTAAAACCCAACACCATAGCTGGGACCAATCCCTTCTGCAACGCTAATGCTCCATCGGCTCTTGCGATGACATACAGTGCGTGGAAGATGCCCCTATACCTCGTGGTGGTTTCAGACCTCGCCCGTAACTCTCCTTGTAACTGTAGACGGGTTTTAACCACGTCCATTGGGTTTGTGAATATTGTGGCGCCAGCACCGGCCAGACCTCCTATCACGAAGTCCATTGTATGCTAGCTGGAAGATGAAAACAAATATATTACCTTGCATCAATATGATTAGAAAAGAGATATTTTCGCCGCGTATGTATGAAAAGAGTGTTGGTTAAAAAAATAGTACCTAGGTGGTAAGTTCGCACATTGCTGTGGAAGTTGTTTATAAAATTTTGTTTTCTGAAATCTTTTTTCTGTTACCAACCCTGGTATAAGTAATCAAAGTTTGTACCGTGGGAGAGCCACGCTTCGGCACGAATGGGCCGGCTCGATCGGAGTGATACTACGGCTCCACAGAAAACCGATGTGAAACAGTGCTTGCACTGTATTTCGCCGAGTGATGATACCGGAGGCCCATACCCCAACCCCTCCCCCCATCCACCTCCCCATACCCCCGAGGCCGGCAACACACTTGTGACGCCTCTGATGTTGCGGGTGTCCATGGGCGGCAGTAATCGCTTACCATCGGGCGATACGCTGCTCGTTTGCAAATTTTATAGAAAGAATTCAAATAATCCAGACTTTCTCTGAGAATAATTAGGTGCAACTAATAATATAGCAAATAGTATCCGAGAGAATGGTTGACCAATTCATTTACTACAATTATTATAATCGTATTAATGTAATCACGATTGCCGGCTCGCAATGGCATCAACCAGTATCAACGCTCAACTATCGGTTGTTTGAATAAGTCACAGTTAATTAAAATAATTATATTGACACGTACATCATAGGCAGTCTTTAATAGTCCACTGTTAGGCCGTGACTATGGGAGAGCCACGTATCGGCATGCATGGGCGGGTTCGATCGGAGTGATACCACGACCTCACAGAAAACCGGTGGGAAAAAGCGCTTGCGCTGTGTTTCACCGAGTGAACGAGGATACCGAAGGCCTATACTCCAACCCCTTCCCTATCCCCCAAAGGCCAGCAACGCACTTGTGACGCCTCTAGTGTTGCGGGTGTCCAGGGACGGCGGCAAAAGCTTACAATCAGGCGATTGTCTGCTCGTTTGCCTATTATTCCATAGAAAAAGGCATATTTCTCTCCTTGGTAAGGAGATTTGAGCCTGCTTTAACACGCTGACCCGAGTTGATGAGTTTTTTTCAACTTTTTTTCTTTTTGCAGTGCTTTTGTCCTGCTTAGTTTGATATCTGTGAAGTCACTATACGGACATAATAATACCTTTAGTTACTAATTCTTTTATGAAATAGGGGGAAAAGGGGCTCGAATAATCGCGTGCGTTCTTCATTCACTCGCTAAACACCAATGAAAGAATTGTTTATGCCCAGTTTTCTGTATATCTGTGAGAGCACTCCAGCTCAGTCGGACATATGTACCTAAGTATGGCTGTCCCACGATGATCGATAGCAATAAACTATTATTATAAGCAAATCATTAATAATATTAATATATTTTTTATGTGGTGATGTCAATAACCTATAGTTCGGGTCTCCTCACAATCAATGGATAATTTTATATACTTGTGTGGTGTGGAATAGACTCAATCAACTGGAGTTGCTGCTGTCAACAACCCGTTCAAGTTCACGGTTCAAGGACCTGGGCAATGACCTTAAGTACTCTTGTAATATGTATTTTCAATGCGGAAATTGAATGTAAAATCCAACTGGTCTACGGTTTTCTAAAGATAAAAAAACGAGGTTATTTAAATTATATTAATATTATTAATATTTTAAATAAAGTTAATTTCATTGTTGTTTATTTCCTAGCATTTTAATTTAATTAAAATTTAATGGTAGAAACGAAATAAATTTTGGATGTCTCCGTTTATTCCGGCAAATCTTTGGAACGACTGGGCCGATGATTGATGGGACTTTCACAGGCAAGTAACTGATGTTAAGTGTTAATAAGGTGTGTTAAGGAGTAACTTAGGCTACTTTAGAAAAAATAAGGTTACGTGCAAACGAAATTAAAACCATTGGTTTTAAAAGTAGTGAACATAATCCGATTCAAAAACAACAAACTGTGGATAATACCGCGTGGAGTTATACTTCATTGCATTTGCTTATTTGCGATTGCGGTTCGCAAGTGGAGGCAGTGGTAGCTCACAGAAAAACGGTTTTAAGCGATTCTTTTATCGCTAAGTGAGGGTACCGGAGTTATCCATTCCTTCAAGGAGATAGATGTCAGGAACGTTTTACCTTCTACATATAATATAAAGGTACTTAAATTTTATGTTATGTGTTTTGCGTTTCCTGATTACTGTAACAGTTGACGTAAATATCAGGGGCTAGCTGAAAACCAGTGTTGTGTTTCAGTCACAGATTAATGTAGTGAATAACATACAGCGTGAACTGAGCTGGTAGCGTTTGCTGCACAATGCAATTAATGTTATATGGTTGTTCTAGATTATGCAATTTCATACCAGACACTAAGTCAAGTGGCCAAATGTAAATGTTAGTAGAAAACTAATAAATAAATATTTTCATAAATATTTCGGACAGCAGTCACTCAACGCCATCTAGCTTCAAACTAAGTAGAGCTTGTATTATGATAGCTAGATTGACTCATATAATAATTACATACTTTTTAGTAAATACTTACTCTTATGTAGAAAATACCCAAACTCCGAAACAAACATTTGCAGATCATACATACATTTGGTCCGACCCAGGAATCGAACCGGAGACTTCATACACAGCAGTCATATACGCCACCGAGGCAGTCGCGTTTGTTTTTTAATATATACCTACCTACTTACTTGATATTTAAATAAGTGTACATATTTAAGTTATCCTTAAAACATTTATCGTGGTAACTTTGCCAGACGTTTTTTTGTTCTGTCAATATATCTTTACTAATAGCTGAAGAGTTTCTTTGTTTGGTTGAACGCGCTAATCTAAGGATTATTATACTAGTCCGATTTGAAAAAATATTTCAATGTTGGATAGCCCAGCTATTGAGGAAGGCTTTAGGCTTACTCATTAATACGCTACACTTACATATTAATACGCTATAATCTAAAAGGAGCGGAGTATCGTTGAAATATATCGCAAAAACGGGGGAAAATAATTCCTTTTGAAAGTATTCTATGCGTGCGCTACGTAAACGGCTAAAGTTCTGCAAAAACAATGTATAACATAATTATTTCCCTTTAAAAGATACAAAAAAAATCCGCGGCAGTATATGTATATCTTTTAAATTATTATTAGTTACGAAATTATGAACGTTTTATAACATCATGCTACGGACAATATGAGACAAAGATCAAGTTGCGGGAATTAGCTAATATTCATAAAACATAACGCTAAACAAAATAAACAATGCTATTATCTAATATCAAACGAAGTCTCATATTTATTTAAATAGTTTTAATAATTTAAGTACCTATTTTATTTATTGTTATTATTGTAGTTGTCGTAAAATGCTGTGAACAATGTTGTAAATACAATGAATAATGTTAGAATAGTTTTTATTACTTTCTTGAAGCTACTATACTACTATCGGGCCTAAAATACACAGGAAAATAAAACTTGGAATGTAATTACGTCTTGCGTAAATATCATATCGGTAGGTATAGGTACTCAACGTGTAGATATATCGTGGACATACTATCGAACACACATTCGTTTATGTTTGAAAAAACTTGATAAGAAAAACATAACTCACCTCATAAATATATTTAAAATTAAACTGAATTCACTATTATATTTGCTGTAAGATCAAGTCTACATAGACGTTACTACATCATAAAAAAACACTTTTTGAAATTCATCAATCAATAAGTTCTGTCTCGTGACATTGAAACACTCAGGTAAGTGTCGTCACAACATCTTAATATAAACACACTTTCCAACGAAAATAACTCGTATTTCAACAGAACTAAAGTAAACAATCCGATAAAGAATATTAGTTACACATGCGATTTGATATTGGAATACGTCACAGTGACGCAACGAACACTTTTGGCGCGAATGAGGAATTGCGCACTGCGAATAGTGATGTAACCTGTTCCACGGTCGAACACAGACTGACTATTAATCTGTATAATCCTAATGTACAATCTCTTTGAACACGATTTAAAAAAAATGGTATTTTCTGGGGAAACTACTCTTAAACTGTTAACTAGTTTTATTGCAGGCTTCAGAAACCATGTTACGCTAGTAACTATTGAATGGTTACGTCAAGGTCAGGACGAGTACAATAATGATTGTTACAATCAACTGCTGTTACTAGCTGTTACTATCTATAATTAGTTGAACGTGACAGATGAATGTATGTGGCATTATCAGTGGATAACAGAGACGTACGTTTGCATTGCACCCACCAGATTTGTATGAAAAAATTAATTTTTAATAAAAAATGTTCAAATCTCGATATGTCAAAATTTTTTGACCGTTTACTAAATGTTTAATTATTAATTTTAGTTTTTGTCATAAAGGGATGGGTCGTAGATGATTCACCCCAGACTCCCCGCAGACTACAGACTTTAAATCGGCCTATAGTTGTCAATAGTGTAGTTTGATGGCAGTCGGTCGCCGATACTGAATCGTTATAATGTGCGCTCTCCCATAAATCTTCATACTGATTAAGAAACAAACCAAACTATCGGCCAATCGAAAGTCTGCAGTTTGCGGGGGCTCTATAGTGAGATACTCGATAGTCAAGGAATGTCAGACATCCCGTATTTCCCGAGAAATCCCGTACTTTGGGCGTAATGTACAAGATCCCGGTGGGACTGACACAGTCCCGTATTTGAATCGTGTTCCGAGTTGAAGCCGCCGACTTTTTTTTACATTTTGTCTAGAAGTTTTATGTTTTCGATCGAAGTAGCTATGTAGAAGATTAAATCACTCTGTCGGTTGTTAAAATGCATAATAATATATGGAATTTGCTAGAAAATAAAACAATGAAAAACCAAAGGAGATTTAGACATCCAACCGAAAGACATACTAGATTTAGTGTTAATGCAAATGAAGTGCTATAAAACATTTCCATACAGTTTTCTGCAATAATTTTATAACCTATAATTTATCATAATATGATTTTGAATAAGAAAACTCCTGGGCATTAATTTAAAATTTTTTATCAAAAATTGCAGAAAGTTTAAGAAAAGCCGACTAAGTGCGAGTCGGACTCGCGAACTGACGGTTCCGTATAAACCTACAAACAAATATAATATGATGTAACTAAAAATTTATGCTTTTCGAAAATTTTCCTTAATATGTACTATAAACTTTGCTTCGTATCAATTTCAAGATTATGAGTTCACGGGAACCTGTAGATTTAAATTCCCTTGCGAATGTCGAAAATTTGCAGCATAAATGGCTAATTATATAATGTAACTAAAAATTTATGCTTTTTGCAATTTTTCCATTATCTGTGCTATAAGAAGTTGCTTCATACCGCTCGGATACCACCTCCTGGTGGCATGTTGGACTCGAACCGACTAAAACCGCACGCTGTCTCAGGTACTAGTAGGTAGTACCCGAGACAGCGAGAAGCGAGACAGCGAGAAAGAAAACCCCGGTACCCGACGTCCGAGGTACGTCGGGTTCCGGCCACCTAAATTTGTAGATAGACCCCTGCTGTGTAGGAACCCTGATGTCCCCATTACTGCCCCGCAGCGGCCATGCCTGCTTCTGCTAGGGTGACAGATGGCGTCATATGTCAGAGAAAAAAAAGAAAGCAGAGCTTGTATTATGGGTACTAAACAACTGATATAAATACATAAATACTTTTTTTTAAAATACATACACATTATTCATAGAGAACACCTAAACTCCGAAACAAATATTTGCAGATTATACAAACATTTGGTCCGACCCGGGAATCTAACGCCAGATCGCAAGCACAGCAGTCGCTTACGTTACCACTGCGTCACCGAGGCAGTCGTATGTATGTATCAGTCATGTATCTTTTGATTGCGTTTGATTAGATTAGAAGTTTAATTTTTTCACAGTTATAAGTTGCAGTAGACCTGAGTATATGATATGATTTTCAGCTTGATACCTCCACGCATGCCTAAGAACAAGGGTCTTAACAGAAAGACAGACGTACGACAAAGTGGTCCTATAAAGGTTCCGTTTTTTCCTTTTTACGGTACGGAACCCTAAAAATGATTAAAACCATGAAAATTACAAAATAATTAGGAAAATTTCGATAATTATTATCATAGCTACTGATGACATTGAAGTACTAAAAACGAAATCAGACTGTCAAATATCATAGTCACTCACCATGAAACTAAAAACCACTTAACACTCACCGGACGCCGGAAGGCATTAGTTGATCTCCGGCTATCCTAGGAAGTGGCTTGCGGGCGATGACCTTGGGGTTTTCGTCGTCCGAACAGCTTCAAACCCGAGAGGCAGCGCACAGTGTTCCGTGTGCGCTCTTGGAGAGATGCGACCGATGGGTGACGGTCACAACGGATGACGGGACCCGTTTTGGATGAGATGGGTCTGTCGGGGGTGGCGAAAGAATGCAATTGCGATTCTCGCTCCCCCGGTTATAGGCAAGCAAAGGAAATACCGAGGTGGTTTTGAGTCGGTAAGAATCTGACAGACCCCTTCGCTCCCCGCAATGGGCGAAGGACATCCACGAGGATCTTTCACCTCGTTACCAAAAAATCCACTTTAAATTAAAGTACTATAGCACAGTATAAACTATAATTAAATTAATGCAAATAGTTTACTTAATGACATTATTTAAGTAGGTTATAAAATTTTCCCAAAACTGTTAATTTCCCCATAACGATAGCGGTTATGACATGTGTCCACGTGATCACTGTGTCTCGAAATGCTATACCTGGCGAAGTATTATATATTATTGTTATACCATGATTTTTTTCCCGTGCGGAAATCCCCTCGAATACCACCTCCTGGTGGCATGTCGGACTCGAACCGACTAAAACCGCACGCCATCGCAGTTACTAGGAGCCGGGGAACCAGGTACACCCTCGGAAGGAAAACCTGGAACCCTAACGTACCTTGGGCCATGTACGGTTTCTAGATGCCCCCTTCTGTGTGCAAATTGTAGTCATTGAGTTAAATTCTGATTCACTAATTCACCTTGAACTTAGGAGGGTCAAATACGCTTGCTACCTCATAAATTCGGAGAAAAGTAGGGTGTTGGGTGTTATGACTTCATGCATTGGTTGCTCCCCAGCTACACGCCTTAATATATACCGCATCTCTTACAGACACTTCCATTATTACTATTTAATTATAAATAAATAAACTACTAACTGACGCGGCGAACTTCGTACTTCCGTATTTATTTTCGTAAATATTTTCTAAACTACCGAAAAACTTCTTTTAGTATTTAGGGCCCCTCAACATCCTGCGATGTTGCAGTGCAAAAATAAAATGTAACACCTCCGTTTATATTTTATTTTCTTCTATACAAACCTCGTCCTGATAATAACAAAGATTTAAAAAATGAATTATTCAATTTGATGCAGTCGATCTAAAGTTATGCGTTATTTATATGTATTATCATTTGGTCTAGCGTTTAGTTATCACCATCCAGGAGAATACAGAAACATCGGGGTTCCCACATACCGGGACATCTACAAACCGTGGGGGGCCCGAGGTACGTCGGGGTTCCAGGGTTTTCCTTTCTAGGGTGCACCTGGTTCCTCGGTTTCTAGTACCCGAGATGGCGTGAATTACCGTTTTTCCACGTAGAGATTGTAAGAAGACTTTCGCCCTGAGGGCGAAGGGAATTGAATTTGAAGGTTGAACTAGTTGTCAGTACATATCCGCCGGCGAACCGGGCGGCGGAGGCGCGCCTGCCAGCGCCTCATGCCGCCCTGAGTGTGGCCGCGGATGGGCGGGACGGGTTTTCCCCCTCATCCGCTACATAGGCCACCCGCGAGGGGGGCGACGTAACGCGTGTGCGATCAATTGAGAGTTACCATCAGACGACGGAGCCCGCTTCAGTGCGGGCAGGCGCTGGGAGGGGTCCGGATGGCGTAAGAAAGCGGTTCCCGGATCTNTCAGTGCGGGCAGGCGCTGGGAGGGGTCCGGATGGCGTAAGAAAGCGGTTCCCGGATCTCTCCCGTCTCAGGCGCAGAGTGGCACACCGTGGTGGTTTAGTGGGTAGTCTGGCTGGTGTCAGTCAGGAGTCCCACACAAAGTGAACCCCCTGTCCCCGCGGGGGGGGGGGAGTGAAGTGCGTAAAGGCATTCCACCACGTCAAAAAAAAAAAAATTTGTCAGTACATATATTTGAGGCTACTGACTTCCCAATAAAGGTTGTCATAGGTGTTCGTAGCAATTGGGACAGACGGCTTAACGGCTACGAGGCGCGGGCGTGAAACACCGTCAAACTTCCAAACTCCAAGGTATTATTAGGAATTGCTTGTAAGAAAACCGAGCAACATTTTTGATCTGACCCGGGAATCAAACCAGATACCTTTTGACAGACAGTCACATACACTAACCGCTAGGCCAAAGAGGCAGGCGTAGGTACTATTAAATTTTTCTTCAACAAACTGTAATAAATTTATACCATTAACGTGATGAACTGAGGAAATAAATCCACATCAATAAGGACTCGACCTTTTAACCTTGACCTTGAATCTAATATATTTCAAAGTAAACTCAGCATTCGGTATAAATAAAAATTAAAATAAACTTTGGCCTTCACGTGCTTTAAACTATTTGCTATTAAATTATTTATAACAAAAGCACGGTCATTGACGATTGTGATATTATAATATTATCGCAGTAGCGGTATCTTTCGTTAGTCTTTTTTACCTGAAGTGCGAATCCAAATGGAAAGGTGTACATCCACATTGATTTTAATGAATGAGGTGTCAATAGGTTCGTAATAATGGCTCAAGTGACATAGGCTATATAGTTCTATCAGTTATTTCGTAGGCTGGTTTCAATCTTTTAATCTGTTTTTTATTGCTTGTATTCTACATTTTATCTTTCCAAAAAATAAAGAGGACCCATCTGTACATCAATAACATAAGTATAACAACAAACAAACGTGGCCAAACATGCACTTCACTTTGATTATTAAGTGTACTTATACGTAAGAAGATCGAAGAGTGTTATCAATAACGAGTAAAATTGTTTGTTTAATATTACGTACAAAATGGCTTCTAATAATAGTAATACTAAAATTTATAGTTGCTTTATAATGCCATGAACGTTTTCTGTGGGTTTAAGAGTTACTACCATTATCTTAAAGCTGTCTGTTATACCGCTCCAGGTCTGAAAGATACTACGAATCCAGCAGTATTATCTTCGTTATAAGAATAATTTATTATTCAGAGCGGTAGCGCAATGCAACAGCTCCGCAACCACATGTTTACTTACGTTGATTCACAAACTCATTTGATTCATTTGACGACCAGAAAATCCTTGGCACTCCTAATACTGAAGTACTGAACTACTATATAAGTACATATTAATACAAGTTACACATATCACACACCTCCAATGTAATAATGATAACAATTTAGAACTATATTAGATAAGATTCGAAAAGTTAATTGCAGATAAAAGAATTTGTTCTGTTTACAGAACAAATGGCATTTATGCCATGTGTAACGCGCGTAGTCAAGATGGCGGCACAGCAACACATTATATTAGCACAATCTTATAATATTTCTAATGCGCATCAAATAGAACTGGCATGAAATGAAGCTGGAATATGAATGTCTCCGCATTACTCCAATCCACGGCATTTTTAAACATCTGACAGAATCAATCATATTCAATACTAATTCCCAAACTTATCAGATAACATGAAACGTTGTTTATCATAATCATTATAATGATTATTAACATACAATTATTATTTGATAATATAGGATTCTGTAACATTAAAGATTTATTACGCCGGAAGTGGCGTTGTATAAAAAGAGTACAGACGTCACTAACAATATTTGTAAGTAACGCCGGAAGCTGTCAAGCGGAAGGCACCAAGATATTAATATTTATGAATCAACTAATTACTTGATTATTAAACTATAAGGTTATGATTAAATATTTTATACGAGGTTGGAATCGTTACTTATACGCATGTCATGTAATAAAGTCCTGAAATTAAGCTCATCTATAATATCTTTAAACGAGCAATTCATGTATATATTTAATCTGAATCTTGAAAACGGCTCTAACGATTTCCACGAAATTTATCATGCAAGGGGTTTCGGGGGCGATAAATCGATCTAGCTAGGATTCCTTTAAAAAAAATACCAAATAATACCGGGCAAAGCTCGGTCATCTAGGTATTAAATATTAAGAAGCTGAGTGACCACTACATCAGCCATTATTTCTAAAAACGCCCCATAATCAAATCATCTCCTATTCCTACTAGTGGCTACTAGTTCATGGTAAACACCTGAATATTAGTTTCTCCGTGGAGCGACTGGTATCGGATCTCCGCATTTCTAAGGGCGAACTGACTGATTATGGTTCAAGTGGACAAATGAACAAGCGGGTCACCTAATGGTTAGTTACTACGACGCCCATAGACAAATGCAACTCAAGAGTTTAACGTCCTTTAAAGTCCTCCTCCTAGACTACGAAAAGAGGGGATTTATGACCATTTTCATCAACGTCTCCTAAATTTAAGAGACCACTTATAGAGAGTTAGGTAACCTTTAGTGATAATTTCGTTTTCACCAATCTTCAAGGGGAATTTGGGTCCGGTAATTACAAACTCTGTGTGACTGAAGACGACAGTCTGCCAACAGGGAGATATTTCGGGAGACTGTGCGAAGAGCCTGGTCCGCTTCTACCACCAACGTAGATATCTCTATGTGACCACGCCCGCACTGCCAAAAGCGACGCGACAGAGAAGTAGAACTACCCTCACTCGATTAATATCAACAAAAGAGCTACATACGCTATCACTCTGGTCCGACTTGAAAACATAAACTTTTTGTGTTAGGTAGACCATTTACCAGGAAGGCTATAATAATCATCACGCTACGACCAACAGGAGCGGAGCTTTAACTAAATTCTTCCTTTTGAAGGCGATAAATTTTCGAAAAAATAAAATGTGAAAGAGTAATTAATAAAAAAAATTAAGTGTCATTCCAGTTTAATGAAAAGCTCAATCAATAACCAAGAAGTAAAAAAAACTGCCCTTAAAACAAATATAGCTTAGCCAACACGCGTAATGTAAAAGCGATTGATTAATAACTCATCGTAACCCTCCCTCGTCGATATGAAAAAAGAACTTCCTCTGTCAATGAACTTGGCCTAAATATACCACGGCCATATTAGGGCTTGACACGTGTATGTAACACGTGTCATGCATTTTGTATAAAAGTATGTATTTTATATAATATGTTGTATAATTATGTATATTTATATAAATGTGTTTGTATCATTAGTATATGTACTTTGTATGAAAGTAGGAGGAGTATGAAATTTGGTACAATTTAAGTTTATATGGAATAGG
>PKRV01000615.1:48086-79348 GCA_003709505.1 Hyphantria cunea
TTTAACAAAAATAGTAACGAACAAGAAGTATACAGAAGAATCAGCATAGCATGGAAAAAATACTGGTCGCAAAAAGAAAAAGTCAAAGGACACCTGCATTTCTACCATGTCTCACATATGGTTGCCATACCTGGACAATTACAAAGAAATTAATGAATAAAATAAATTCTTGTCAACATGCAATGAAACGGAGTATACTAAAGCTGCGAAAAAGTTAAAGAATAAGAAATACAGATATAAGAAAGAAACAAAATTAATGGACGCTCTAGAACATGCATTGAAAATGAAATGGAGATGGGCAGGATACCTAACCAGATACATTGACTATATATATATATATATATATATAGATGGACGATCAACGGGAAGAGAAAAGTAGGCCGATCTAAATAAAGATGGGAAGACGAGATTAAAGAAATAGTCCAGCTATTTCTTTAATCTCGTCTTCCCAAAAAAAAAGTGGCTTCAAACTGCAAAAGAAAAGAAAAAGTGGAAAGGTTTGAAAAATTAAAACTACTTCACTAACACATTGATAAGAATAAATACTCATTATAAAGAAAAAAACCAACAAACATAAGAGTTCAAAACTTTTATATGTAAAGATTAATAACAAACAGAAATGCATGAATACATAGCTTGTGTAGTCTGCTCTAAAAAACTTACAATCGGTGTCATGATTCCAAGGTCCATTAGTAATGGGCTTTACGCTGTTCAAGAGGTGCTGCATAAGCTGCGTTGGCTCTTGAAACACTATCTCCTCATATGACTCACTAACGAGAGCACGGCCAATGACTGGCTGAGCCCCATCTGTTACCGGTGACTGGAACAACTTCAGGATGTGATATAATGTTACCTGAAAGAAATTTAAATGAACAATTACGGGCAGGAACAACTGATTTGATTTCGACCATCCCTCAGATGGTCGAAGTCTCACTGGCTAAAACCACACGGTGAACTACTCTGCACCTTAGTCAGATTTGATCCGGGAGCCATTAAAATATCCGGACAATAGTATCAGACCTGCGCAACCTCATCTGCGTTTCCTATTGATTGCAGCGTGATGTTATGTAGTGTGAACAAATTAGTATTAGGTATCGCCTGATAGTAAGCGATTATTGCTACCCATGGACACCCACAACACCAGAGGCGTTAAAAGTACGTTGTCAGCCTCTTGGGGATGGGGAGTGGTAGAGGTTGGGGTATGAGCCTCCTGTATCCTCACTCAGTCGGTGAAACACAGAGCAAGCACAATTTCACACTGGTCTTCTGTAAGGCAGTTGTATCATTCCCATTCATACCAAAGGGTGGCTCTCCCACTGTAAAAATGTTATAGTAAAAAATCCTTAACAGGTAGTCATATGTTGTGGATTCTTTTTAACTTTTAAATCAGGGTCAATTACTTTTGCAAAGCCTTAAGTATGCAGCGCATGCAATGCTCGCTCTCAAGAGGAGTAACTTTACCCCATCTTGGCAGCATTTATTGATACTCCACTCTTTTTAATCATAATGTGACAATATATGTATAGCCTATAGCCTTCCTCGATAAATGGACTATATGACATATAGAGAATTTTAAAAATTACCTGTTGTTACTGAAATTAGTGCATTCAATCAAACCCTTCAGCTTTATAATATTAGTACAAAAGTACTGCAATGTGTCNTATGCAGAAAAATACAGTCTAAGTGTATGTTTGCAATTCACAGTAAACAGCCTTCCAGTAAATGCCATTATTATTATTTTTTTTTAATTTTCGATTTTCCTTTTTTTCTGCCAAATCTCTGAAACAGCTGGGCTGATTTTGACTGGACTTGGCAGGTAGCTGATGGTATAAGGCGTAACCTAGGCTATTTTTTTAATTATCTAAATAAATTTGAACTGAAACAGGTAAACATGCCATTCAGAAATATATCATACTTAAAATGTCAGGTTTTTGTGAAAAAATGCATTTTTTAACAATACCTATTTTTAAAAATCGGTCACATTACCTTACTAGCACTTTTATTAACTTTTAACAACAAGAAAATATTAAATTCTTACTGGTCAATGCATAAAACAAGACATTCAAAACAATAAAAATTCGGCCTCCAGAAACATCTTAACAAAAATCTTAAACAAAAATGAAATGGTATAATTTTTTGAATAATAAGATTGAATTAAAACAATGCGACACTGTCAACTATTATTCGAATCAACAGCATTAAATTTAAAAAAGGAATGCTTGATTGTCCGTCAGTGTGAGTACACGAAGGACAAACATTATTTTATCCGATTGTAGTCGAAGGTCAGCAATGGATCGATGACGATAATAACGGTCATTACACCGGCCGTGTCATGTGTCACAGTGTGAGCAGTATCCAGTGAAATAGTGGGGGTATTGGCTCCCGTATAGGTATTAACTATAGCTAGATAATAACAATATTTGGATACCTCACACAAGACGACATCAAATCTTAAACTAAGCAAAGTTAGTACTAAGAAAGCTTTATTAACTGATAGGTTTTTTATGTATTTTCTGTACATAGAAAATACCCAAATTCCGAAACAATTTTTTTCAGATCATAGAAACGTTTATTCTGATTCGGACATCGAACCTGAGATCTCTGCTCAGCACTCGCTTACACTACCACTACATCATCGAGGTAATCAATCAGATAACTAGTTCTAGGGCTATCTTTCCTCAATTACTGAGCTAGTTTTATTGCAGTTACAAAGGAAACCACATCGTCAACAATAGCCTTTAGTAGTTCACGGCTGGACGTAGGCTTTTCCTTGGAAAGGTTTGGTTTACTATAAGACGCTGGTCAGACGGATTGATTACCGTGGGAGAGCCACGCTTCGGCACGAATGGTCCGGCTCAACCGAATGATACTCCGGCCTCACAGAAAACCGGTGTGAAACAGCGCCTGCGCTGTGTTTCACCAAGTGAGTGAGGTCCATACGCCAACCCCTCCTCCCATCCCACTCCCTATTACCCAAAGGCCGGCAGCGCATTTGTGACGAATCTGGCGTCACGAGGGTCCATAGGCGACGGTAATCGCTTGCCATAGTCGATACGTCTGCTCGTTTTCCATCTATTACATAAAAAAAATTGATGAAAGCTTTTTCAATTTCACTTTCTTTTAGGACTTCCACGGGATGAATAATGGTGGTGAAACTTCGTTTTCCTTACCCGTCAGTTATGTCTATAAGTAGATCTAATAACCACATGCCTAAGAGAATTTAGGGGGTCAAAGTGGTCCTAGAATAGATCTGGTTCGTAGGATTAGACCAAGAAAACAACCAAATTGTCACAAATCCTCGCTACACAATTACCCCCTCAGTCGAACGCTGGACCTTTCCCCGATTCTACATATCCTATCTATTAATAACTCGACCTAAATTATATTTAAAAAGTAGGAAATTGATTTTTTATTCAGTTTCTTTTACATATAAGGTGTATTTTACAAACGTATTTCTATTTCAGTCAGCAATTGAAAATATGGCTACTTTAATAATTTGAACTACCGGAAGTTAATTACCATTATTAGTTATTGATATAGATCAGAGATTCTCAAACTTATTGAAACACCTCCTCAATTTCTACGCGCCCCCTATACTTCAATTTCGTAGTAAACACCGCTGTTATCTGAATACTACGATTCATTTGTTTTCTAACCTATTTTTATTGAGTAGTAGCTCGATTAAAAATGATAAAGTATTTCATTTACTTCCACGATACATCATTATCAGCCTAACGCCTCTCAAATTACAAGCCACTTAGTTAAATCCTCGGCTTCTCGCATCCAGCGCCTACCAGCCGCTTTTTTTTTACCAAAATAAGAGTGATATAAAAGATTATGTGACTGTCCCACTTAAAATAAAAACAGAATTCAAAGTTGCGGTTGTGACTTAAGCTTTAACGATTCTGAAGCCTTTAAGTTCAGCCAATACGAGAGAATGTAAACTATTATTATATTTATTATTTATGATTACTATTATTGAGGGCATTTTCACGATATTCAGACACCCAGAGTTTGCATCACCACTTTGGGAAACCCTGACAAACACCATTGTCAGTTTTACTAAAGTAGAGTTGTTGCCTTCAAATAAAAGTTTATAAATGGTTTCATGTTCAGTGTGTTTTAAACATAGCTGGCGTGATATCATAACAAATGTATTAATTTAGTTTCGCATTGGAGAAAGTAGTTTTTAGCGAAATGTATCAGTGAACAGTCCAAAACCAGTAAAAAGGATTAACTATGAAAAAAATATTCAAGACTGGATATTTTCATTCTCATAATGATGAGAAAAATCATCAAACAATTGGAGCTGAGATTTGACAAGACATGTCAATATTTGTTAAAAATATCTTTGGTTGTTTTTCTCTATAGATTTTTGTGATGATCGTGCGATAAAGGTCAAATAGTGCGTTTGCACCGTGTATAGTTACGTGGACGACGGTCACGCCGGGGTGGTTCGATAGGCGGGGAGGTGCCGCCCAAGGTCGGACGGGGCTGTCGGCGCGCGGCCGAGCGAGCCACCGCACGCCCCATGCTGCCCGGAGCACTCGCGCCATTGGATCCTCACAAAACGCGCGCACTTACTACGATCTACGCGCCTCATAAATTCAAAGCAAGAAAAAACAAAACCGCACAGTCGAGGATGCTCGACAATGACATCCAAGTTAAGTCAACACTCTCTCCTTTTCACCCGCTTCCCGCCATCGGACAGAAGCTGGAGAGATCGAAAACAAAAGTTATTGTTTTGATCTCAACAAAAGTGAAACAATTGGTCTCGACCGTTCAGTCAAAATACATGACGTACTGAAACCATTAACACCTCTTCGAATACATGGGTTCAAAAGGAAGAATTCGGTGGACACAATAGAAGCAAAGAAACCTCAACAGCAGCTGATCAGAGAAAATACATACGATGTGATAGAACCAGTGTACGTTAACGCAGCAAAAGTGATAAAGCAAAATACATTTATTGCAGAAAAAACGACGTCTTCAAACCATGCAAAGAAATTAGATGAAGCGCCAAAACTTTCCCCAAAGACGAGGTTTAAAAAAGCTGCGCTGGAAGTGGCGAAGCTATCCTCAATGCCAGAAACAGGAAAACTGTTGTGTTTGAGGGAGAAACAGACTTTCAATGTCATTAGAAGCGAAGATGGTGACAAATGCTTATGGAAATTACAGCAGCTGCCTCAAACCCCACCGCAAAAGCTGGACCAGCTGTCAGAGATATTTCAAACGCTAGATATGAAAGGACGGCACAGAGATAAAATGAAAAAGGAGAACAGTTGGTTTTAACAAATGTTTATTTTAGATTAAGAAAGTGTAGTTTTATTTATTTATACGTGGAAGTGACGTTGAAAGTGTTATAATATAAGTTAATTCCTAAAATAAGAGATATTTTTGTTAATGTTTAATTCTGTTGTGGAGATTTGCTATTGCTCAAAGTTTTGATGTCGTGGAGTTCATGCAAATATTTTATTAAAGAGTGTGGAATTTTATAAGGATGGTCTTTTCTTTTGTCTGAAGTCAAGAGTAAGGTAACGACTTCTCTCATTAATTATGTGTGTGGGAGTGTGTCGATTGTGCCGTGACCTTGGTTCGTTTGTCAACAAGTGGGCTTAGTGCGTGTTATTTCACCTACAATTATATATATACAACTATACTTTAGATCTATCCATAAAACATTTAAATAGTTTGTAGGTACCTCCATTGGTTATTACCTAGTGTGAAAGATTGAATGGGTTTCTGTGAATATGATTCATTAAACTTATAGGTTTCGAGTACGTACACGATATAAAAGAAATGAATTACCCATTTTAACTATGAATTTTCCATAAATCACTAGTTTCTAACCTGTGATTTTTTTATGTGTATCTTGTTTCTTTGAGTAATGAATGCCATATGTTTTTAGATAGCATAGTAACTGCTCTATAACGTGACAAATTAAGTTATATTGCGACGCTTCTGCATCTTTATCTTTTTACGTATCAAATAAAAATTTATTAGTTTATTTAGTATTTAGGATAACTAGAATAGCATAACTCATTAGCTCTAACTTTCCAGTTTCATTATAATTAACGAAACTTAGCGTTCATAGTAGAGACATTGGATGTATATTTGGTAATATTTCATTTACTTATATCTTTTATTTTTTCATTGACTACTTCCGCACTAGATAAGTCCTTCGTCTCGAGACTTCATAGATATAAATGAAATGAACACAAAGAACCTAGCTAGCTAGCTCCCCAATGATTGCTTAAGGGTCGTTGAGACCACATCTAGAAGAGATGTGGCAGCTGCAAACGACCCGAGAGGAGACTCCCCGGAGCGGCCGGGGGTTGTCGTCTAAGGCTGATCGGTATTCTGACTCTTACTATGTAAAGCGATGAGAGACACGACAGTAACCTCCCCCTGGGTTGACTCTGGTTACCCCGGCATGTACCTCAGTCGCGAGGTTCGGCAGGGAGGACTCCAGAAGCCGCTGATGCGTTCCTGGAGTTCCTACTAGTAGGTAGACCGATTCTTCGGAATGAGGCACACGCCCTTCATATCCCCCCGCAGGGAGGGTATGGCGCAAAATGCATTCAACGCGTAAAAGAAAAGGATCGTACCTACAACCACTACGCCATCGCACCATCCCTGCAGTCTTACTTATCGCAGTTTTTTATATCTGAACAAAACAGTAATGAAACTCAGACAAAAACGAATATATAAATTGATTTTATTTTATTATACAATTTAGAAAAATAGCAGCTAGTTGTATCCTTAAAATAGATATGAAGTAAAAGTACTTATACAAAGACAAATGAGAAAAATGGACATATCAGTGGCGACAATTAAATATATAAATATCAGTTTACTTACTGCATAAACACGGGTAATACAGATTTATGTTCGTCAGTGACCAAGGTATTTGATACACGAGATCTTCTTGAATTGTGTAAGGCTCTTGACTTGTTAATGTCGACTTTCCATCACGGAGCATCTTAGATGTTTCGTATAGTGGTAATATTACAGAATAGATACCATGTCATGAATGCAGTTAAATATTGTGACGACTTCCACTTACAGCGGCAATAAAAACTTATGACAACGCTATCTACCGCGGACACATACACTGAGCTACGGAGTAACGTAGTGTATGAAGAATCTACCAATCCTGCATCGCGCAAGAATTTCTCTCGCCAATAATATATATTCAACTTTTCAACATCAATCGTTGGGCAGTGGCCCGCCAGGCATGATCATCACGCCTTGTCGGAGGATCCTCCATTTGTATTGGAGGGACATGTGAACCGTTCCTCCACAATATATATCCATGTAGTAAAGAACTAAGCCACTTATATAATTATTTACTTGTTGAATTTGAAATTAAGAAATATCTACTCAGCTCTATGCAACAAATTTCGCTACGTGAAGAATCATTAATTGTATAATACTAACCCAATCTTACACTATAAACTTTTCTACGAATAATGCCCCAGAATTTAGTATTTCTTTAATCGATTTTAATTCGCTGCTTTAGACAACCTTGCTGGCAGCCTTGATTGAAGGATGTATGACAAAATATATTGGGGACAAACCCATTGAAGCATACGGGTGTTATCTGATTTAGTTACATCATTCTAAAATGTATGCTGGCGATAAAAAGAATAATTTATGTAGGGCAAGATAACTTATGATAGTTTAGTTGCGAAAGTTAACATCGAGACCAATGGGAAATGCCGGCGGGCAGGGAAAAGTTTTTAAATTAGAGACCGTTTTAGGTTCCTTTGACAAGTTGCAAGAGTTTCGCGATGATTCTCTTTCTACAACCGCTAATGCTCTGGTATTATTTTCTCGTATTATTGGGTAATATTTTGTTTTAGCCACGTGACTAAAGGTATAGAAACGTCATTTCTATACATGTGTCAATTTTCTGTTCTTCTTCTTCTTTTCCAAAGTCAAGTATTAAAAAAGTCTTCAATTCTAAGTCTTTGAATCTTCAAGTCTTCGTCGTGATGGAATTAATGATAAAAAATATAAAAAATGTGGATGACATGAAATAGCGACCGTCTTTCACAAAAACAAAAAAACGATCTCCCAATTTTCTGTTGACAATTAAAAACAGAATAAATATACTTAGTCTTGTCATTAATATGGTTACAAAGAAAACCATTTCTCTTTATTCTACGTAATATTTATTACTATTACAGTGTGTTAGCTTAATACATTTATGTAAAATTTAAAATATATAAAGCTGAGTCATAGTGGTCTCCATTGGTTGCAATACAGTCCTTTACACGTTGAGGCCAATTATCAATGGGAGCCCGCACGCTCTCTATGAAGAAATTCTTCACTGCCAATCATATGGATTGTTTTATCAACTTCAAAATTATCATGGCGTTTAGAGTAAGCCTTACTCTATAAAACTGATCATAAATCATAATCCAGTGGATTAAGATCAGGACTAGATGAAGTCTGGAACGTTTGTATCTAGCCAAGATTGGATGGATAAAGCTTTATGACCCAGCGCCGAGTCTTGCTAATAGGACCATTCTTGGTTATTGAACATGGTGTTATTAAGGGATTTAACTGCCTTCTCAAGAATGGTATCTTGATTCACTAGTGACGATGTTTTGATATCTTTTTCACAAAAGTATGGCTCAATCACCACCAACAAAATCATCACGGAAGTCGTATAATGCCACCTTTGTACTCCGTTGACTAGTTGAGAAACTTCTTTAGTGCTTTCAGTATAAATATAGTACTTTTGTTTGTTAAAATATTGCTGTTAAAAAAATCACATCCGTAAACCACACTTTTCTGTAACCTCCTTTTGAGTATCTCACACTTAGTTGTTTTGAGTTTACCACCCTATCCTTTGTTTTTTTAATTATCAGTAAAGAAATGACCAGTGCGTCTCTATTACAGGCTTCAAGTGCATACAGGTTTCATTGTACTTATAAATAGCCCGGTAAACAAACATTTGACTAATACCAAGCGTATGGAGTATTTTAACTTTAACTTTGGCTCCATACCCGCTTGTTGTAATGCAATCACTGCGATTCGGTTCTTTTTGTCACCCCTCTCCATTTCAATATCACAAAATATGTTACAAATATATTGACGCGAAAATAAGAAAACACTATGAATAATCGTATAAAAATGACAGATTCCAAATTCCGAAGTAATATTCTGTTTATTTTTAATTCGGTTGGCCTAGTGGTTTCAGTTGTCGCCACATCGCTTCCTACTGCGCCAAGTGTTGTGGGTTCAAATCCTACATGGGACAACACTTTGTGTGATCCATAAATTGTCTAAGTCTGGGTGTACTTTGAGTCCGTTTCATGTATGTTTGTAAAGACCCCCGTGACACAGGAATGTATATTCATAATGCTGGAGATGTCTTTAAAATATATGTAACAGTATTTATGGCATGATTAAGTATATTTAGGGAGGTTCCCATACAACAAACGTGATTTTTTACCGTTATTGATACATATGTGGAGGTACGGGCCACATGTTCTTCCAACACAAAGGGAGGATCCTCCGACCAGGCGAGGTGATCATGCCTGGCGGGCCACTGCCCAAAGGTCGATGTTGGGAAGTTGTATATATGTTAATCGGCGCGAGAACTTCTATTGCGCGATGCAGGATTGGTAGCTTCTTCGTGCACTACGTTACTCCGTAGTTGAGTGTATCTTCGGTGGATGGCGTTGTCATATGTTTATGTTGACGCTGTATGTGAAAGTCACCACACATATATATCGATATTAATAGCGGTAACAGGTAGACGTAGAAAGATAACGGTAGGGAATCCATCCAGCGCAAGTCCGACTCTCACCTGGCCGATGTTTCTTAATTGCGTGCAAAATTTCAATGTTTGTTTGTGCATCATACTTTCAAATTACTTTCTCGGATAACCTGGAATATTTCCCGAAACTGTTGATGAGCTCAGTTACAGGTTTTGCCAGATCAAATCCACCTGCGTTTGCAAAATGCCTTATTTCGAGGATTCTCTTTTCATAGATTCCCTTTTTTTTAATTCTCATAAGCTATGCAAATTTATCATAATGGCTTGTTAGTGGTTTTAGGTGTAAAATTATCCACGATATTTTTTCCAAACAGATCTAAATATTAGCATGCTGGCGATTTTATCGACAACAGGCTATGTCAGCACGCGATCTATCGATGCGCCATTTGCTTAACCTAATTCCAGTGTTTGTCATGTTAACCTACGAGTACTCCATTGTTCAAAAACACCTTGTTTGGCAGAAAGGGTTGTGTTTAACGTTCAGTGTGCTGGATATTCGGTTTTTGCGCAAAGTTTAACTAATAAATCGGTCAATCGCCGCGGCCAATTACCAAAGTGCAAGCTTTCATTAGAAATAATTTTATTTAAATAGTGTCTTGTGTGATTAAATCCTTGACCTACCTTTTAGTATGTATCTAGTATGAAATAAACTCTGAAAAGAAACGTTGTGGAAAATATAGAATTAAATCATGAAGAAGGTCATCACCACAAGTATAATAAAGGTCTTGTGTTTTATTAGTAAACTGAATGTTGTAAAAGCCAAGTCACTGAAAAAAAAACATTTAATAAAAATTTTACTTTGATTTAAGCTTTGAACTTTAAAATTATGCAAATGGTGGTTAAAATCGCATCGAACGCTGTCATGAACATTTATAGTTTAGTTATTTTTAGGGTTCCGTACCTAAAGGGTAAAACAGAACCGTCCGTCCATCCGTCTGTCACCAGGCTGATGATGTATTCCTGTTGCCACTACAACAATCAATACTGAAAAACAGAATTAAATAACTATTAAAGGGGGCTCCCATACAACAAACGTGATTTTTTAGCTCAACATTGATAACGGCGACATGTAGACGCTTAAAATATATAGATAATGGTACGGAACACTTCCTGCGCGAGTTCGACTAGCACTTGGCCGATTTTTATAGTTTAGTAAACAAAGACAGATAGACACGCAAAGGGATTTAATTTCGTACTATGTAGGTGCCATTACTAGTGAACAATCATGTCATTACTATATTATGGGCACATATTGTCATGCAACAGAACAATACGATATACATATTATACTTATTAAGTATATTACGGTGCATACATTTCTGTCAATTTACTTTGCGAGTACTATCCCAGATCTAATTAGCATTTGAGATACAATTTTCTTTGAACATTTTAAAATTAGTTTGAAATTAAAATCATATCAAGTTTAAAGTATTTTTTTCCGTAAATAGGATTTAAGAAACATTTCCTATGAATAATTTGCAGAAGAAACTAAAGGATGCAGTTCTGTTATAAATTCTAGATAAAATTGTCAGATAATATGTGCGAGAGCAATGTAAGAGCCCGGAATGACCTTTAAACCATCTTGGTGATAATCTTTGCCCTCACAAAAATAGGACTATGTTTTAAGAGATCCGACTGTGTACCGTATATGTCTCGTATCTCGTAACGTACTTTTAGTAATAATAGCTTCAAATTTCTTACATGATCTGCCTGATGAAGCCTGAACTTTCTTATAGAACATAAATATATAAAATACATATGGTATACAAACAATTATACATACAATTATTTGTAATGAGTGAGTATTAAGTTTCTGCCTTAACAGTCAGAATCACTAAACAACAGAAAACAGAAAACCCGTTCAGGTGTCGTAAAATTTATAGCGTGGGAGAGCCACGCTTCGGCACGAATGGGCCGGCTCGACCGGAGTAATACCACGGCCTCACAGAAAGCCGGTGTGAAACAGCGCTTGCGCTGTGTTTCACCGAGTGATTGAGGATGCCCTTATCCCAATCCTCCCCCATCCCAATCCTCGTCCTCATCCCCCAAAGGCCGGCAAGGCACTTGTGACGCCTCTGGTGTTGCAGATGTCCATGGGCGGCGGTAATTGCTTACCATCCGGCGATAAGTATGCTCGTTTGCCCGCGATTCCATAAAAAAATGGGTGTTATATTCAATACGAATTCAGCTCATTACGTATAGTCATGATCCCAACACGCCAACTTTATGAATCAGTATGAATCATTAATAATAAAAAGGTAGTTATGGAAATCAAAAGTAAGCACTTAACTTTGACCTTTGTTAAATATTGTTCTGCTAGGTTTTAATCGCGACTTCGTCAGACATGGCTAATTCATTGAAAATAATAGGACGAAAATGTAGCACATTTGGCTGGGCAAACCAAAATAGTTATCAAGAGCTGTACTACACTGGTGATAAAAATCCAAATTAACAATAAACTGAAATAAAATCTTTAACTTAAATTATACCTACTAGGACCTTTTTATATAATTATTATCTTATTTGAAGGAAAAAAGGCCGTTCTTTATCATCCCGTGACAAAGTAAATCAATAATATAAATATGTTCAGACATTTTAACACTCAACACCATCTAGTCCCAAACTAACCAGAGCTTGTACTATGGGTACTAGACAACTGATATTAAGGAAACACCCAAACTCTGAAACAAATATTTGCAGATCATACAGATATTTGGTCCGACTCAGGAATCGAACCCGAGACCTCTTGCACAGCAGTCGCACACGCTACCACTGCGCCACAGAGGCAGTCGAAAATGCTGGTTCACTGGCAATTTATTGGTAACTAATTTTATAAATGGCTATATTATATATATTATATGTATTTACGAACAAAAAGAATACATCTATTTATATCAGTTGTCTAGTACCCATATATATTTTATATATTAACTAGCTTGCGTAAGTCTATTATTGGTGAAAAAAGTAGCCTATGTTTTCCCTTACCAAATAATCTCCATGATTTAAAAAAAGCGTGTGAAACCGTAATAGACATAAATATATTACATAAATAATAAATATTTCGGACATCAAAAACGCAACGCCATCTATCATCTTATGAGTAATATACAACTGACAAAAAACACATATATACTTTTTTTGTAAATATATACATATCAAACAAAGAAAACACCTAAAATCCGCAACAAATATTTACAGATCATACAAAGATATGGTCGGACCCGGGAATCAACCCGGAGGGTCCACCAACAATGGTGAAAACAAGAATAACCACACATAAAAATGAATGGTTGTGTTATAACTACATCGAAACACACATAGGTAGTAGATAAACATTACAGATAAGTATCTACCAGTGACCAAAGTTGCCAGATTTTGTTAAGGCGGGATTTTGAAACTTTTTAGTGAAAAAAAAGCGGAATTCTTTCGTTGAAAGAGGGACAAAGTAAAAAAAACTTTTCAAATCAGAAATTACGACTACGACATTTCGATTTGCATAATGATGGCAGTAGTGCCGTTTAATTTCTAATTTTTTATTGCGTGCCAGTTTTACTGACGATAAAGCACGATGGCTAACTAACTAACTTCACTTTCGGCATCCGGCTTGTTATACCCGAAAAGCGGCACAATATACCTGCCCCGCGCGGGAAATTAGTTTTAATTAAAAAATCGGGTCTTCCCGCCAAAATGTCTGGCAACGCAGACTAGTGACTGGAAAATGGATCGATATTTAACAACGACATTAAAACTGTAGCTAAACATATTGAGTTACGATGTGAGTTCAATGTCAGTTATGGTCACCGAGGGTCAACTGAGTACTTCAGGTAATTTACAACAAATTTCTTTTAATTATACTTATAACCATTAGGGTTTTATATATGGTACCCATAACTTGTAAACATATTAATATCATTGATTTTAAGTGTTTTGCTCAATTGATAACAAAAAATAAATAAAAAAAACTGTCACATTTATGTCATAGATATTACGAATCTATTGACAACTCATTCATTAAAATTGATTAAAAATTATCAAACATACAGACTACTCAAAATCTTACCCTTCCATTTGTCTTTGTCTTAGTCGAGTAAAAAGTATCGATAATTTCTTAGTACTTTACAAGTGGTTAATATTATAAGTGGTTTGTGTACTTGTTTGAGCTGCGGACACATATTATTTATGTATGTACTAGATTAAAAATGTATATTAGATTTTAAGATATTATTGTACGATACATCGTTTGTGTTCCTTAAAATAAAATAAATAAATAAATAAATATGGTGGTATAAAAATAGCCGAGCGGTCCTGTATTTAAAATGTTTGTAGTGTCAGTTTATTTTACAACAACTAGCCGTGATATAAAATATCAGAGCTATTGAAAATTGAAATATAATTCACAAGAAAGGTCATGTGAACTAACAAATGATTGTCATAAAATTACTCATACTTTAGAAAGTCAATGAATACTTAGAACCACAAAATGAGTAGGTAAATAGGCAAGGGTGTCCAGGGGCATATCAATGTTCTGGGGGGGATCTGGTTCTTATAATAAACTAGCTGAGCCCCGCGGTGTTCTCGACTATGATTTTTGTAACGAGCGGGGCGAAGCTAGTCTAAAAAAGTAAGTAAGACTCATGATGTTTTTTAAACTTAGTTACTGTTTACATAATTAGTTTAAAATATTTAATCATTACCTTATGATTTAATAATCAAGTAAATAGTTAGTTCATATTAAATAATATTAATATCTTGGCGTCTTGGCTTGTCAGCTTCCGGCTCTACTTATAAATATTGTTAATTACGTCTGTACTTTTTTAATACAATGGTACTTCCATGTGTTACACAATCTTGTATTATCATATAATAATTGTATATTTAATATAACCTGCTAAGTTTGGGAATTAGTATTGAATAGAATCGAGCCCGCCAGATGTTGTAAAATGTCGTCCGTTGGAGCAATGGGGGACATTCATATCCTAGCCGTTCCACTTGATGTGCATTGGAGAATATTACAAGTTTGTGCTAGTATAATGTGTTTCTGTGACGCCATCTTGACTACGCGCGTTACACTATGTTTTGTATGTCTGGTGTGCTGAATTGTGATCTTTCAATTGTACCAGTGGAATAAGGCATTGCCAGTACATTTTATGGAGATGTCTTCACCTTCGCATAAAATTATTCTGCTACTTACTATACCAATTTTAAACTCTAAAGGATCGGCGTTAAGCCTTAATTCATAAAGGCCGAGGTCGGAATAAAAAAGTAATTTCATTTGCAGAACTTATCAAATAATTTGCGTTATTTACACTAGATGGCGTTGAATACAAATTTTATAAGTTTTATAATAATGAGGGCAGGCAAGATGGAATTAAAAAAACAATAATATCTGATACTTTTATTTTTATCTTACAACATTAGGACTTACACATAATAATATTACTTAATTTAGTATTTATTTACAATCCTGTCATCATACTTGTGCTGCCACTGTTCTGTAGTTTGGCTATTTCATCCTTGAACTTCGAAATGGTTTCCTTTGCTAGATGTAGTTTTTCTTTTAAATCTGATATTTCACTTCTGACTTTTGTGTGTGAGGTTATAATCCTTTGTAAAGTCTTCTCTTTCTTGTCTTCAACTGAAACATGTGATAATTTGGAGTAATGGCTGAAAGAATCTTTCAACTTTTTCTTTTATTCTTGTAGGATCTCACTTAGATTAATACACAATTATAATTTAAAGAAGGTTTTAACTAACTTGTAAAATCAAATATTTAAAATTATTTTCTATGTTATTTCAACCAATATTGAACAACATAGTAGTGATACCTTTCAGTATTAATGATTGTCCAGAAATTAGAAGACGCCATTTGTTATGGATAGTATAGATAGATAGATAGAAAACTCTTTATTTGCACACTATAATATTACAGTTAGAAGAGAGTACATAAAATGTGAGACAGAGTGTACAAAGGGCGGCGGCGGCGATAGTATCTACTTTATTTTAGCTAAACAATTTGTCCAATAATTACTTTTATTGGTTAGGCCAGTAAACTGGATAAATTTATTTTAAAAAAAACTAGCTGACTCGGCAAACGTTGCCATATCAAAAAGAAATATGAAAAAATAAAAAAAATATATATTTAGGGTTGGGTCAATCTTATCATATCCTACTAATATTATAAACGCGAAAGTTTGTAAGTATCGATGGATGTTTGTTACTCTTTCACATAAAAATTTTAATGAAACTGTACTATAATAAAGGTATACATCAGGATAACACACATACATAGTTACTATTCGCCGCTATAACCGACATATACGCGGGCGGAGCCACGAGCAACAGCTAGTATGGATATAAATAATAGATATTCTTAAACCTACCCAATATACACAAAAAACTTGGTAACAGACACCGTGACCCGAAAATTTTATAGAATATAAAACAGATATACAGGACTATACAAAGAAAAATTAAAACTAATTCACTAACACTTTGATAAGAGTAAATACTCATTATAAAGAAAAAAACTAACAAGATAAGTTCAAAACTTTTATATGTAAAGATTAATAACAAACAGAAATGCATGAATACATAGCTTGTGTAGTCTGTTCTAAAAAACTTACAATCGGTGTCATGATTCCAAGGTCCATTAGTAATGGGCTTTACGCTGTTCAAGAGGTGCTGCATTAGCTGCGTTGGTTCTTGAAACACTATCTCCTCATATGACTCACTGACGAGAGCACGGCCAATGACTGGCTGAGCCCCATCTGTTACCGGTGACTGGAACAACTTCAGGATGTGATATAATGTTACCTGAAAGAAATTTAAATGAACAATTACGGGCAGGAACAGCTGATTTGATTTCGACCAACCCTCAGATGGTCGAAGTCTCACTGGCTAAAACCACACGGTGAACTTGGCTGCACGGTTGGCCTAGTGGTTTAAGTGGTCGCCACACCACTTCCTACTGCGCCAAGTGTTGTGGGTTCAAATCCTGCATGGGACAACACTTTGCGTGATCCATAAATTGTTGTTCTAAGTCTGGGTGTACTTTGTGTCCGTTTCATGTATGTTGTAAAGTCCCCCGCGACACAGGAATGTATATTCCTAATGCGGGAGTTGTCTTTTNGGCTATTTCATCCTTGAACTTCGAAATGGTTTCCTTTGCTAGATGTAGTTTTTCTTTTAAATCTGATATTTCACTTCTGACTTTTGTGTGTGAGGTTATAATCCTTTGTAAAGTCTTCTCTTTCTTGTCTTCAACTGAAACATGTCATAGAGATGGTTTTGAGTAACGACTAAAAGATTCTTTCAACTTTTTATTTTATTCTTGTATGATCTCACTTAGACTAATATACAATTATAAATTCAAGAAGGTTATAACTAACTTGTAAAATCAAATATTTAAAATTATTTTCTATGTTATTTCAACCAATGTTGAACAACATAGTAGTGATACCTTTCAGTATTAATGATTGTCCAGAAATTAGAAGACGCCATTTGTTATGGATAGTACCTATCTACTTTATTTTAGCTAAATAATTTGTCTAATAATTACTTTTATTGGTAAGGCCAGTAAACTGGATAAATTTATTTAAAAAAAAACTAGCTGTCCCGACAAACGTTACCATATCAAAAAGAAATATGAAAAAATAAAAAAAATATATATTTAGGGTTGGGTCAATCTTATCATATCCTACTAATATTATAAACGCGAAAGTTTGTAAGTATGGATGGATGTTTGTTACCTTTTCACATAAAAATTTTAATGAAACTTTACAATAATATAGCTTATACATCAGGACAACACATAGGCTACTATTCGCCGCTATAACCGACATATACGCGGGCAGAGCCTCGGGCAACAGCTAGTATGGATATAAATAATAGATATTGGGGCGATTCTCATACCTACCCAATATACACAAAAAACTTTGTAACAGACACCGTGACCCGAGAATTTTAGAGATTATAAAACAGATATATTATATATTTTTTTGGAAACATCACTGACACAACCTTTCTCCCATCTTAGTACTGTATTATACTATTGTTTATGCATCAATCTCCACCCGCGTATATGTCGGTTCTCGTGGTAAATATAGCCTATGTCCTTCTTCAAGAATTAAATGGCAAAATTTATTGAAATCGGTGCAGCGGTTTAGCTGTAGAAGTATAACAGACATACAGAGTTAATTTCGAATTTATAATATGTATTAAATATGGATAAATAAGTAGATCATATGATATATATTAGATATAGATATAGATAGATATTTTGAGAAATAGTTAACCAATATTAAAATATTGAGTAGGGTAAATGTCGCGATCTAAAACAAATAATATATGGCATTTAAAAGATTGTGAATCTTGGTACTTCACTATTTGCACTATTTGCTGAAACAGCTTCAGAAACGAAGCTAATATTGAAATCGCTGATTGGCGTAAAAGTAGGACACCAGATGAACTCTTCAAAGACGAAGCTTATGACAAATAGCAATATAATATCAATCGAAATCGCAGGAAAAAGTGTTGACTATGTAGAAAGCTATATTTACCTGGGAAAACAGATATTGTTTAACAAAAATAGTAACGAACAAGAAGTATACAGAAGAATCAGCATAGCATGGAAAAAATACTGGTCGCAAAAAGAAAAAGTCAAAGGACACCTGCATTTCTACCATGTCTCACATATGGTTGCCATACCTGGACAATTACAAAGAAATTAATGAATAAAATAAATTCTTGTCAACATGCAATGAAACGGAGTATACTAAAGCTGCGAAAAAGTTAAAGAATAAGAAATACAGATATAAGAAAGAAACAAAATTAATGGACGCTCTAGAACATGCATTGAAAATGAAATGGAGATGGGCAGGATACCTAACCAGATACATTGACTATATATATATATATATATATATATAGATGGACGATCAACGGGAAGAGAAAAGTAGGCCGACCTAAATAAAGATGGGAAGACGAGATTAAAGAAATAGTCCAGCTATTTCTTTAATCTCGTCTTCCCAAAAAAAAAGTGGCTTCAAACTGCAAAAGAAAAGAAAAAGTGGAAAGGTTTGAAAAATTAAAACTACTTCACTAACACATTGATAAGAATAAATACTCATTATAAAGAAAAAAACCAACAAACATAAGAGTTCAAAACTTTTATATGTAAAGATTAATAACAAACAGAAATGCATGAATACATAGCTTGTGTAGTCTGCTCTAAAAAACTTACAATCGGTGTCATGATTCCAAGGTCCATTAGTAATGGGCTTTACGCTGTTCAAGAGGTGCTGCATTAGCTGCGTTGGCTCTTGAAACACTATCTCCTCATATGACTCACTAACGAGAGCACGGCCAATGACTGGCTGAGCCCCATCTGTTACCGGTGACTGGAACAACTTCAGGATGTGATATAATGTTACCTGAAAGAAATTTAAATGAACAATTACGGGCAGGAACAACTGATTTGATTTCGACCATCCCTCAGATGGTCGAAGTCTCACTGGCTAAAACCACACGGTGAACTACTCTGCACCTTAGTCAGATTTGATCCGGGAGCCATTAAAATATCCGGACAATAGTATCAGACCTGCGCAACCTCATCTGCGTTTCCTATTGATTGCAGCGTGATGTTATGTAGTGTGAACAAATTAGTATTAGGTATCGCCTGATAGTAAGCGATTATTGCTACCCATGGACACCCACAACACCAGAGGCGTTAAAAGTACGTTGTCAGCCTCTTGGGGATGGGGAGTGGTAGAGGTTGGGGTATGAGCCTCCTGTATCCTCACTCAGTCGGTGAAACACAGAGCAAGCACAATTTCACACTGGTCTTCTGTAAGGCAGTTGTATCATTACCATTCATACCAAAGGGTGGCTCTCCCACTGTAAAAATGTTATAGTAAAAAATCCTTAAGAGGTAGTCATATGTTGTGGATTCTTTTTAACTTTTAAATCAGGGTCAATTACTTTTGCAAAGCCTTAAGTATGCAGCGCATGCAATGCTCGCTCTCAAGAGGAGTAACTTTACCCCATCTTGGCAGCATTTATTGATACTCCACTCTTTTTAATCATAATGTGACAATATATGTATAGCCTATAGCCTTCCTCGATAAATGGACTATATAACATATAGAGAATTTTAAAAATTAGACCTGTTGTTACTGAAATTAGTGCATTCAATCAAACAAGCAAACCCTTCAGCTTTATAATATTAGTACAAAAGTACTGTAATGTGTCTAGCATTTAAATTTAATTTAATTAATTTATTTAATCAGCTGCTCCTGCACTTACAGTTTACCCAACAGGTACAGGGAGTCAGTACAATAATAAATAATGTTATAAACAGGAATTAATGTATATTACATACTTATATTACTTACCACTAAGAAAAATTATGCAAACATTAAAAAACGTAAAAAAAATTATTCCTTAAAAATATTGTCCAACGTCTATGTGTTTCAAACTGTTTGTATATATCTCAAACAATTGTTAGTACTGATTAAATTTCTTTTAATCCAAAAATTGAATTTGTCTATAAAATAAATAACCTCTATTAAATCAAATCCATTTAAAGTCAAACCTCTTGCCTAGGGTGTACACCAACACGATTATTTAACCGAGGGCAGGTCGGTAGCGGTGCACTTGGGCAGTGAGATCTTTACTGACGATAAGCCAGCAATAATTTAAAGTGTGTCAATAAATTAAGATAGAATGCTAAACTGTTTCATGTGTATATATATATAGTATAAATAAAAACTCCTTTGTTCCGCTGCACAATAAAAAGGTACAGTCAATATATTACAGTACAGTATTATTGTTAAATCGTCACTGTTGAAGTGTCTTCCAAGATTTATGGGAGAGGCTCAACACACCTTTGGTGACCTCTGTCTCTTTGTGAAATGACAAGAAACATTGTCCTATCACCATTTTGGTTTAGTAGTAGTGTCCCTGACTGTTAAGCCAGATACTGTGGGTTCAATTCTCACTCATAAAAAATATTATGTGATGAGTACATTTATTGTTTTGTCAGAATATAGTTTACCTAGCCTAAAATGTGTTCAGACATATGTTCAGACATTTTAACACACAAAGCCATCTAGTCCCAAACTAAGCAGAGCTTGTACTATGGGTACTAGATAACTGATATTAATACTTATATACTTTTTTTTTGTAAATACATACATATTATATATAGAAAACACCCAAACTCCAAAACAAATATTTGCAGATCATACAAACATTTAGTCCGACTCAGGAATTGAACCCGAGAGCTCTTGCACAGCAGTCGCATTTGCTACTACTGCACCACTGTTTGTACTGTTAAATATAAATCTATTCATATAAAAAAATGAGTGCTTGGTCATTACATCAGGCAGAACCATTAGACCAATTTCACTCATTCTTTTCAGTTTTTACTATTTTTGTCTGCCTATCTGTTTGTTCCAGGTAATCTCTGCTACAGCTGGACCGATTTCGAAGTTACTTTCACAGGCAGATAGCTGATGATATAAGGAGTAACTTAGGCTACTTTATTAATCATCAACAACCAATAATGTCCCAATGCTGGACTCAGGTCTCCTCTCAGAAGAGGATTAAGGCTGTACGTCCCCACGCTGGCCAAGTGCGGGTTGGGGACTACTTTTTTAAAGACTAGCTTAAACAACAACAAGCTCGGGCTCGACGGGTTTATAATAAAATAGTAGTACTTACAGGCCGTTCATTTGGATCATGGAAATATAACTTTATGACAATTTCGAATTCACCCCATCCAGTCTCTGTTAGCTCATAAGGCGGCTTTGTAACTATTCTGTTAGGGTTTGCGTAGCTTTCATGTAACTTGAAGTGAACCTTTTTAATGTACGCACTCATGTCTTCATTGGCATACGGCTTCACGTATACGGTCCACTGATGTGTATGGCCATCTTCTTCACGTTTCTTCCCAAAGTAACGAGCTATATTGCCGTATACAATCGGCTTGACTATAATTAACCCCTGAAATAGGTACGAAATAGGTCTTGTAACGTACATGTTAAAATAAAAGCAAATGTTCAGGTTATTTTTATGTGTACAAGTTTACCTTCACTCTACCCCCTGAATCAGGGCCGAAGTCTGTTTGCAGACTCATATCCAAATCTATTTTGGCCGACAGTTTGAATGTTTTTCGTTTCCTGTTGTGTAAACAAATATAACCTCACCCTGAGTNCACAGAGCAAGCACAATTTCACACTGGTCTTCTGTAAGGCAGTTGTATCATTCCCATTCATACCAAAGGGTGGCTCTCCCACTGTAAAAATGTTATAGTAAAAAATCCTTAACAGGTAGTCATATGTTGTGGATTCTTTTTAACTTTTAAATCAGGGTCAATTACTTTTGCAAAGCCTTAAGTATGCAGCGCATGCAATGCTCGCTCTCAAGAGGAGTAACTTTACCCCATCTTGGCAGCATTTATTGATACTCCACTCTTTTTAATCATAATGTGACAATATATGTATAGCCTATAGCCTTCCTCGATAAATGGACTATATGACATATAGAGAATTTTAAAAATTACCTGTTGTTACTGAAATTAGTGCATTCAATCAAACCCTTCAGCTTTATAATATTAGTACAAAAGTACTGCAATGTGTCTAGCATTTAAATTTAATTTAATTAATTTATTTAATCAGCTGCTCCTGCACTTACAGTTTACCCAACAGGTACAGGGAGCCAGTACAATAATAAATAATGTTATAAACAGGAATTAATGTATATTACATACTTATATTACCTACCACTAAGAAAAATTATACAAACATTAAAAAACGTAAAATTTATGAATCCCTAAAAATATTGTCCAACGTCTATGTCAAACTGTTTGTATATATCTCAAACAATTGTTAGTACTGATTAATTTTCTTTTAATCCAAAAATTGAATTTGTCTATAAAATAAATAACCTCTATTAAATCAAATCCATTTAAAGTCAAACCTCTTGCCTAGGGTGTACACCAACATGATTATTTAACCTAAATTTAAAGTGTGTCCAAAAATTAAGATAGAATGCTAAACTGTTTCATGTGTAGTGACAATAGACAATTGTGCGACTTTAATTGTAAATAAAAACTCCTTTGTTCCGCTGCACAATAAAAAGGTACAGTCAATATATTACAGTACAGTATTATTGTTAAATCGTCACTGTTGAAGTGTCTTCCAAGATTTATGGGAGAGGCTCAACACACCTTTGGTGACCTCTGTCTCTTTGTGAAATGACAAGAAACATTGTCCTATCACCATTTTGGTTTAGTAGTAGTGTCCCTGACTGTTAGCCAGATACTGTGGGTTCAATTCTCACTCATAAAAAATATTATGTGATGAGTACAATCATTGTTTTGTCAGAATATAGTTTACCTAGCCTAAAATGTGTTCAGACATACGTTCAGACATTTTAACACACAAAGCCATCTAGTCCCAAACTAAGCAGAGCTTGTACTATGGGTACTAGATAACTGATATTAATACTTATATACTTTTTTTTTGTAAATACATACATATTATATATAGAAAACACCCAAACTCCAAAACAAATATTTGCAGATCATACAAACATTTAGTCCGACTCAGGAGGCGAACCCGAGAGCTCTTGCACAGCAGTCACATTCGCTACTACTGCACCACCATTTGTACTTTTAAATATAACTCTATTCATATTAAAAAATGAGTGCTTGGTCATTACATCAGGCAGAACCATTAGACCAATTTCACTCATTCTTTTCAGTTTTTACTATTTTTGTCTGCCTATCTGTTTGTTCCAGGTAATCTCTGGAACAGCTGGACCAATTTTAGGGTGTACTTTGTGTCCGTTTCATGTATGTTTGTAAAGATCCCCGCGACACAGGAATTTACATTCCTAGTGCGGGAGCTGTCTTTTCAAAAAAAAAAAAAAAAAGAAAAAAANGCTGGACCGATTTCGAAGTTACTTTCACAGGCAGATAGCTGATGATATAAGGAGTAACTTAGGCTACTTTATTAATCATCAACAACCAATAATGTCCCAATGCTGGACTCAGGTCTCCTCTCAGAAGAGGATTAAGGCTGTACGTCCCCACGCTGGCCAAGTGCGGGTTGGGGACTACTTTTTTAAAGACTAGCTTAAACAACAACAAGCTCGGGCTCGACGGGTTTATAATAAAATAGTAGTACTTACAGGCCGTTCATTTGGATCATGGAAATATAACTTTATGACAATTTCGAATTCACCCCATCCAGTCTCTGTTAGCTCATAAGGCGGCTTTGTAACTATTCTGTTAGGGTTTGCGTAGCTTTCATGTAACTTGAAGTGAACCTTTTTAATGTACGCACTCATGTCTTCATTGGCATACGGCTTCACGTATACGGTCCACTGATGTGTATGGCCATCTTCTTCACGTTTCTTCCCAAAGTAACGAGCTATATTGCCGTATACAATCGGCTTGACTATAATTAACCCCTGAAATAGGTACGAAATAGGTCTTGTAACGTACATGTTTAAAATAAAAGCAAATGTTCAGGTTATTTTGATGTGTACAAGCTTACCTTCACTCTACCCCCTGAATCAGGGCCGAAGTCTGTTTGCAGACTCATATCCAAATCTATTTTGGCCGACAGTTTGAATATTTTTCGTTTCCTGTTGGGTAAACAAATATAACCTCACTCTGAGTTTTGTTTTTGGTCTACTGTCACTTTCTTTTGACATTAACTTTTTGATTGAATAACTTTCGTTTATAAATAAAATAGTTTTATTTAATTTACTGCGTGAATCTTATAACATCAAATAAAAACATTAGTCTATATTATTGTGAACAAAATATAGACAGAGAGTTATTGAGAAATCGATAAACTTGTAATCAAACAACATCGGTCTGTTTTCTATTTTTATACAGACTTAACCCTGCTTGATGGAAAGCATGAACAAAATCGAAAAATAATGGTCACCATACTTGCGAATACAGACATTGCTCCATGGTACCCCCTAGTATGGCAGCCTATTGAGATGCTTATGCATCAATTACAGGCAATTTAAATCACTGTCGCGACTTCCACATACAGCGCAACAGAAACACACTACAGCGCCATCTACCGAAGATACTACGGAGTAACGAAGGAAACTAAGAAACTACCAATCTCAAATCGCGCAATAGAAATTCTCACGCCGATTAGCATATATACAACACCCCAACGTCAACCGTTGGGCAGTGGCCCGCCAGGCATGATCACCTCGCCTGGTTGGAGGATCCTCAATTTGTGTTGGAGGAAAATGACACCCGTTCCTCCACACTGGGGACCCCAACGGGATTGGAAGCAGCCTTCATAGGAGCAGATCAACAGCAGAGCGACATCATCAAGTTCACTCCCAAAGCAAGTCTCAGCCAGCCAGCAACCTCGGCCTCGACAGGGATACACCACACGCAGGATGCAACCGCTCCAGCCTGGTAACCCCTACGGCCTCATCAGCGTCTAGGCACAGCACACTGCACCTACGGTCCACGTAAGCAGAGCATCTCTCTCCCGTAGACGCAGCAGCCAGCCACTACGCAGCAACTATCCCGACTCATTGGGGACATCACCGCNACGCCATCCGGACCCCTCCCAGCGCCCGCCCGCACTGAAGCGGCTCCGTCGTTTGATGGTAAAAATCTCAATGTAGACGACGAACGGCACACGCGTAACGTCACCCCCTCGCGGCTGGCCTGTGAAGCGGATGGAGGGGAAAATCCATCCCGCCCATCCGCGGCCACACTCAGGGCGGCATGAGGCGCTGGTAGGCGCGCCTCCGCCACCCGGTTCGCCGGCGGCGGATCGGGTCCGAGTGGATGTCATCCTCCCGGGCCTTCTCCGCCGCCTCCTTCTGCGAGATGACTTTCCTGAGCGAGGTAAGACCTCCGGGCACGAGTACAAGCCGCACGGAGGTTCGCCAACTCCTGGGATATAGACTCAACCCTGCTTGATGGAAAGCATGAACAGAATCGAAAAGTAATGGTCACCATACTTGCGAATACAGATATTGCACCATGGTACCCCCTAATATGGCAGCCTATTGAGATGCTTATGCATCAATTACCGACAATTTAAACCACCAATAATAGTCTTCAAAGACAAACTTCAAATTAATGTTTTATTTTAATTGCTTTGACAATACAAGTATCCCTCTATACTAATTTCCTAAACAGGAACCTATATTCAATTTCACTGTAATGCTTACATTCGCTAGTCACCACACCCTTTTTCTGCCTATNATCACCGCAGCACCGCGCACCGCATGCGATCCCGACTCACTGGGATCAGCGGAATTCAGCCCCGACTCACTGGGACTAGTGGCATTCAGTTCCGACTCACTGGAAGTAGCAGGAACTCAGTTCCAACTCACTGGAACTACTCACTCTCCTGGCACTAGCAAGCTCCACAACAGAGCATAGACAGCTGACTCATCAATCGACCTCCGGTCTTGGAGGGGAGTGATGTGGTGACTTCCACATACAGCGCAATAGAAACACACCACAGCGCCATCTACCGAAGATACTTCGAACTACGGAGTAACGAAGGAAACTATCAATCCTAAATCGCGCAATAGAAGTACTCGCGGCGATTAGCATATATACAACATCCTAACGTCAACTGTTGGACAGTGGCCCGCCAGGCATGATCACCTCGCCTGGTTGGAGGACCCTTCCTTTGTTTTGGAGGAACATGACACCCGTTCCTCCACACCATCAATAATAGCCTTCAAAGACAAACTTCAAACTAATGTTTTTTTTAATTGCTTTGACAATACAAATATCCGTCTAAGTAATTTCCCAAACAGGAACCTACATTCAATTTCACTTTTCATTTTGCTTACATTCGCTAGTCACCACACCCTTTCTCTGCCTATATATTCTTATGTGCGGTGCGTGATGGTTATTGAAACACGTGCACTGGAGTACACATAATTATTTTTGTAAAATAAATACATTTCACCCTTGTGTAATTCAATTTTTACTATTCAATTAATTGTCATGTATTGTTACGGTCACTGTGACAATAACCTCGCTCTATGAGGATCATAAATAAAACAAACACTTTATTTTTCATAAGTAGTTCTTATTAGAAGGCAAGTGAACAAAGGTCCAACAAGCTCTTTTCTTAATTGCAATATTATAATTGATTAACATTAAACTAACTACATAATTGCTTTGGCTCTAAGGTATAATGAGCACATTACAATAGTCACAACATTCATAATTGTCATGTTGCCATCAGAAGACCACTACCGTCAGGGTTTAGCACTTTAGGCCATTCAAAATGTACCTACATCAACACTGTGGCACGTTTTTAACAATGGCGGGAACACAACCAAGGGTATTACCATATACAAAAATATGAAGCGTTCAGTAGCCCCGTAATGACTAAAATTTATGGTCAGTACGCGTGTGTTCTATTTCATTCAGCAGCGGATCACTTTCTTCTTCAAATCTTAAAGAGCTGGAGCCATGTCTTGATGCTGATACCCTCTGTGTGAAATTGAGGAGATTTGGCACCAAAGAACCACACGGTGTCGCTGGCGCTGACCTGGATGCGACTCTTGTAGAGGGTCGCGTTCCAGGTGAAATTCTTGAACTCCTAACTGAATAAGCAGACGATAACGGCATATATAAGCTCGATTTTCGTGGTCTTCGGATAATCTTGACAACATTTTCTCGTCGAGGTAACCTGTTCTCCCGTCTCAGAGTAGATTCTCTTGACGTTTGTGTGGGACTAGTAGGTTGAGGTGGTGACTCACAGGCTCCAGACATATCCGGTGAGGGTGGAAAGAAGCAGGGTCGTGGAATATGGAAGCTTTCGTTATCGAACCCTGTGTCGTCGACGTCAGATAGTGAACGGTGAACTGGAGGAGACGGACCCACTCTTGGTTTGCAGCTTCCGTCGCAGTACATTTCACAGTCAATAAGCTCGAGTTCAAGGTCGAAGGTAGGATCCTGTAAAAAGTAACAAGTTTAATAAGTAACGATATGTGTTTTAGAGTTAAAATATTGAATCATTGTTTTCTCATTGCTTTCTCTTCTTAGATAGAAGCTAAAAGATAGGAAATGGGGTTCCTATGAGTTAGCTTCTAATTTTCCCGTAGGATCTCTGAAACGCTCAATTGATATAGAAGGCATAGCCGTACTAAAGTGGGACCAAAATTATCATCATCAATTTGAGCTTACCATAACCCTGGAGACATAAGCGGGGCTGTATCTATGTTATTGTAGAAGAGTCTCTTATTTTCAGTGAGGATACATCGTCAACAATATAGCCAAACTAGGATCTAGATGCCGATGTCAAAAGAGATTATCATGAACTTACGAAGGATTGCGCTGGAGAAGTTATAAGGTTCTCTCTAAAGGCCTGTGGAGTGTCACGTGTTCTGGCTGGTCGAGGTTCAGTGTGAGGGTCGCGTTCGCGCGGTCCGCTGGCCAGCAGGTCCGGGCCGCGGGGAGGGTTGGCGCTGTGGCGGTCCGTCAGAGACGACAGCGAGCGTAGGAGCGGTCCGCAGCCCACGCCGCATTCCCCGTAGTTACTCGCGCACGAGTACGGCGGTGGAATAATTGAATTTGCCTAAAAATATTAAGGTTAATATGTTAGAGGAAAAAAATTGTCTGCGGAATTCTTTGTAAAATGCATGTAGAGTCACGGTGGCTTTAGCAATTTACTTGGTATCAACGATCAGCTGAAATTCGGTGTCTACACGCAAGGTTTTGTTGTAATTGTAAAAATGTCTTAGCAATCAAACAGTTTACAACATAGATAAGTTTAAAGGTGTCCAGATGAATAGGACGTTAGAAAAATAGTCATATAGTTGCACCAAATTTTAAAGGAAGTACACACGTCTCTATAATATATCATACATTAAACCCTATTTGAAACCTATTGAATAATATTGCGCCCATATTATTTAAGTCAATAACAATAATTCATGTAATATAATTGATTAATGTACCTTGTATTTATCAATATATAGAAATGCTATAAGTACCAATAAACGTAGTTAAGTTCCACTTAATATCCACTTAGAATCAGAATTATTTAAAACAAAACAGATACTTCGTGTGGAAATTGAGGAAAGAGATCAAGGTGTATTCGAACTCACCTCATTTGCTGCGTTGCATATGAAACTGGAGTTGAGAGATTCTGCAGTACTCGTCGCTGATAAAGAACCTTTAAGAAAAATTATAAATCAACACTTCTGGAAAAAGAAAACTACTTAAATACATTCATAAAGTGCGAAATAGATTGAAAACTCCTTCAATATTGTTTTCAGACAAAGAAATCCAATTAATAATGCAGCTACTTTTAGTTGACCCTGCTCATGAAGCTCAAGAAGTATATATTCTTACGTTGGTGATATTAGTTTTAGCTAACCGCAAACCTCCCCCGTGTTTCTTGAACACTTTTTTTACAGGGTTTGTCATTGTCAGGCATCGCAACCGATTGCATTTAGGTATTGAGAGCGACTGTCTGTAGAGCGCAGTGAATGGCTAATTAAATTACATACAGGCCGAGCTAGTCGCTGTAATCTTGCAAGCCGATTAGATGGATGGCGAATGGAAGTACAACGTAATAGACTCACTAATTACATGTGAACCCCTTTATGTAAGCCCGAAATAAACAATTTGTACATTGGCACAGTTAAAAGGAATAGCTATTGGCCTAATCTGATGTATCGCCAAAAATGGACCGGATCAGCCAGCGAAATACCCACTCTCATATCATGGAGACTTGAGGTTTGAAGGGCGACTGAAATTTGTCCATGATCAGCGGTAGTTTCTCGTGTCACAATTTGGTCAAGCAAAGAAAAAAGTACTATTCCTATCTAGCCTACCTTAATGCTCAAGAGAATAAAAAAATAACTTTAACCCGAGCTCAGCTGTGAACCAAACTAAAGTAAGTTCATATTTACCTGGAGCACGTATAACGTAATTTCTAAAATAGTGAACCATGAGATAGTTGCCTGCTTTTCCTTCACCTTCTCCACATGTGATGACTAGAGGATACAAGTCCGGTTTTGAGGCGACCTACATAAACAAAAAATATTCTTATACTCAACAATTACTCAAAAAATACTTTATTATTTTAAATATATTGGTATTATGATATTATAAAAAGCATCCGTTAGACTACGCCCTGGATTACGGAGCGACAGTGACGACAAGCAATTTGAAAATTGGGACTTAAAAGCACTTTCCTCTTATTTTTGGTCCACTATCGCTACCATCGAGGACGCACCTTCATAATCCTTGTTTTTAAAGGATTTTAAAAAAAACACAAACATGCCACACCGAACACGCTAATCGGAAATTTAAGAAGATGAATAAATAATAAAAAGATACTTCAAAAACTAAAACTGGCGAAAACAAATAAACCTCAAACTGAAGTAGTGTCACAATAAGAATATCACTTCAGAATACGGTGGTGGGGCTTGGTGGAAGGATCCGCAGCGGCTGTACCGCGGGGGCGGGTACACCGACCCCGCCGAGTCGTGCTCCGACGTCGGCCGCCGGACGCAGCAAGCGAAGGAGCACATGTACACCCCGGGCCCTGGCGCCCGCTTGAAGAAGAGACACCACACGCAACAAACTAAAATACCTCCCAACGTTCCCAGGAGAAATAGTATTGACCTGTAAATATAATAAATATTATTCCATGGATTTGAAAATACATACATATATTTATTATCGTATACTAGAAATCACCGGATGGTTAAATTTAACTTATTGCGATGACCAATTTAACTTAAACCGTCATAAATAATACTTTGACTACATATCGATGTACCAAAAAGTAAATTGGGTCAGTGGTTGACCAGCCCCTCTGACATTAGTTCGACCTTATTAAAATTGTATGAGGGAAAGCGTGCACATGTTATCATAGAAGAGGAAATAGCAATATATGAGGTAATCGAATCCGTACTATTGATCAAAAAGCAAGGAGTTTTCTAAATTGCAGTCGAATCAGTGATAAAAAATTAGAAGGTAATTCAAACAGTAGTGCTTTTTGAAGAGATGGTTATTAACTGATGTGTACACGAAGACGTAAAGACATAAAGAAAAGTAAGATAGTTCTATTAAAAATCAGCTGTTTTTAAAACCTCCTGTATCTGCTATGACTGCATTTTCATCCGAATGAATAGAATCTTTCCAAGAAACGAAGGGATTGCTCCAATTCGATATCCTTGAATGTAGAGAAATGATAGGACTCACCACTGAGCATACCAAGGGTAGCCATAATTGTGCTCCTTAACGGGCTCGTCGGAGGCGTCACGTCGCGACGGAGCCGTTGCGATGTCGCAGCACCCTTGCTCGCAGCACATCCAATGCGCTGAACATAGTTGACCATTCGGACACTGCTCTTCAGTGGCACACTGGAAACAATTTGCAAAAGGCACATTTTGGGTCTCCATTTTGGACTATATCTTGTCCTATGTC
>PKRV01000615.1:79529-104396 GCA_003709505.1 Hyphantria cunea
GTGCTATTGATGGTCCTTGAAACAATGATCACCCGAATCATGAAAGGGCCTTGCCGTACGAAATCGCATCGCTGCAATTTGTGTCGCACAGAATACCAACCTTTCGTGCTGTCGTGTTTCGTTGGTAAGTGCGAGACCGGAGGCCCAATAATGCAGAAGCATTTAATAGACCGCCATAGTATTCAGGTCACCATGCTGCATTGTTACATTATATTGTCTGCATTCGCAATGAGTATGGTGACCTCTACTCCTGGATTCTGCTCGCGCTTTCCATCGGGCAGGGTAGAATCACTTTGGCAGGCTCATGTGTTTATACAAAAAATATGTTTGTTTAAATAAATAGGTAGTTATTTAGCAAAGGTAATAAATTAAGGAAGGACTTAAAAATATTACTATAAAAATGTTATAAGTGTAAAAATTTAGATAGATGTGTGTTTCTTATTCAATCACTGGATAGGTATACGAATATAAACGACTTTGTCCATAGAGATAAATTTTAATTTATCTCTATGGACTTTAGTCCTGGTCTAAAAAAAAATAACATTTTGCTATTAAATTAGTTGTATCGGTTCGATGTCAAAAGTTAGTAACGCACAAAAATAAAATTTAAGTTGATTTCATTTATACAAATAAGTAAAATTACTTTTAATTATTAGAGTTTCTGTTAGAAACATACGGTTTTTTACTAAATGCATAGGTATCTTTTCACAGGGTACATATACCAAAATATATTTTTTTTATTTTTAGCTGTCCGTCTGTTTTTTCCGGTTAATCTCTGGAACGGCTGGACTGATTTCGACGGGATTTTTAATAGCAGATAGCTGGTGATAAACATATAAGGAATAGCTTAGGCTACTTTTTTAGACTAGCTTCGCCCTGCGGCGTTACCCACGGTTACAGCTACAAAGGCACACTGCGGGGTTCAGCTAATAAATAATAATAGGCTTCCCAAAAACATTGGGTACACCGTATGCCTAATAAAAACACACACAACATATGTCGGTTTAATCTTTGAGTAATTTACACGTCACCCGTGATAAAAACACTATATGCAATCTTTCCTTCAATAGTTGCTAAAAAGAATATCAAATGAATGACATACATTGCTTCAAAAGCGTCTTGAAAAGTCAAACCACGAGAGGCGTCATTCAAAAGCACTCATCAAAGCATTCAATATGTCCGCATTTAGAATGTATGCGGAGCTCTTTATGGCACGAACATGTCCCCTACACTTCGAATGCTTTATTTCAAAAGAACCCTCAAGTCGTTCTGATTGAAACACCTACTGAAGTGACGACCGGGTTATTGGCTGTAGGAGATGAGGTTTCTCAAGAAGCACATGTTGTAATATATGTCTCAAAAGTGTAGGAGTGTGATTATAATGATAAGTCTTTACAAATGAAAATGAATAGCTAAAGTTGCAAATGAATAGCTAAACGCAGCTAGGCCAATTTGGCATATTTTTTCGTGTATTCGTTAAAGCACCAAGGTTCTAATGAAGAGAAAAAGGTAAACAATTAAGAATTATTAAAAAATATAACCCGACTGCGTCAATATCATATATAAAACATGTAAGTTATATTCGTAATCACCGTTTAAATAATTTATTTTGTTACTACACTCGATGTATTTTGAAAACATTTTTTTTTGGTGGCTCCAAATTTTTTCTAAAAACAACTGAGTATCCCCTCCCCTGGAAATGGATTGAAAAATCAAGATGTCATCTTTCAAAAGCAATAAGTACTTTTTTCGTCGCACTTCGATACGCTAAAATAAGAATAAGAAGATTTGCAAATAAACTCTTACTACTTACTTGAGAACCTTTGATTGTGGCTTACAAGGTTTATTTAATAAAAAGGTTTTATCAAATTATCAGAACAAAATGTCATCCTAATACACTCACAATATAAATGTGGACTTTCCACGTAAGAACCGATTTTTCGTCACGCAAGTTCAAAAACATACCTTATTACGGAATGTAAATAATTAAAAATTAAAGTGCTTTCGTAAAGTGCAATTTGTAAGACCGAACTGTTGTCATGGCAACCGTGCTCTGTTATTTAAAATCTTATCACAATTCCCTTTTTTCGGAATTAATTTTTCTAACCCCATTACCAAAATTGCCACAAAACATATTGTTTTAAACTGACACTGATATTTTGTTTTAAATATTAATAAGAATAACGTTACGATTCTTGAATTTTACCTACCTATACCAAGATAAAGATACGCGCAATGCTAAGGGACCAATACTAGCTAGGAGATAATCAATAAGTAGTATGTAAGTTGCAGTTCAGTTATCATTTATTCTGGTGGCTACCGGTAAAAATAGCGTTATGTGATTTTAGCGGGAAAACTGGGCGCCAGGCTGCACCGCGCATGATTTCTAAGGGATCGATCGTGCTGTCAAACCGGGCACAGGCATCAAGCTACAAGTGCTCTGTGCAATCTTATTACCTAGATAGTAAGCTATTAATAGCTTCTATTATAATTTAATACGAGGACCTCCATAGACGAAGAATCCTTTGTTACATGTTATGCTTGATTAATGTTCATCTATTCAGATGGCCGTGCAAAAAGGTTTTCGTTTTGTGTTGATATAAACATAAATCAGTAATTAGCTCAATTTTTATGGTAATTTTTTAATTGTTTTAAAACATTGTTCATATATATTTAACAAGACAATTTATTACCATTAATAAACAAAATAAACTTACCGGGGCAGGTTTTGTGATTAAAATCCCGAGCATTGACAAAGCGAAAAAGGCGAAAATCATTGTGGCAATGAGCAGCGTCGTCTGGCACGTCATGAGGGTTTGGTCACATCATTTATGAGAATTAACTCAAGTGCACGAAGCACCCACGTCACTAGCGCTTATATTCTGTGATCGCGCCTTTCGCGCCATCTGCGCTCGACGAGAGCCCGCGTGGCACTGACGGCAAGCTATTCTGCCTCTGTAGGACCACCACCGTACGTGAAACATCCCCCACCCCCTTTATTACAAATATGTATGCCCCCGCAAATAACCACGGATATTTTTGCGTTGGATAGTTGAATTTTTATGTTTGGGTCTGCGGAAATACATTTGTCACTTTGAGGCAGTTTTAGTGTGAAAATCAAAAGTTGTTTAACGCTAGGCACAATTTTCGACATCGGCTCAGTGCCATATCCAAAACGAAAAAAAGAGCTAGGACTTACTTTTTAAGGTTCCGTAATTCAAAAGGAAAAAAACGAAACCCTTATAGGATTACTTTGTTGTCCGTCTGTCAAGACCATTTTTCTAAGTTGCGCGTGGAGGTATCAAGCTGAAATTCATGTCAAATACTTAGGTCTACTATCCCTTGGAGCTGTGAAAAAATCAAACTTCTAAGCCTCTGCAAATTTTCAGATACTCGCATGGGAATCGAAACTACAGGATACTTCCCGTGAACTGAGAATCTTGAAATTTGGTTCGAAGCATCGTATTATAGCACAGATAAAAGAACAATTGCGAAAAGCATAAATTTTTAGTTACATCTTATAATACACATACAGTTTTGAACGGAACCATCTGTGCGTGAGTCTGCCTGGTACACATTACCGGTTTTTTTATATTTAACCAAAATTTTTTCAAGATTATATATGCAGTGAGTCCATTGATTTGCGATATTGATACAATGGTAGTACGCATGCAGATTTCTACTACTAGGAATGTTGAAAGTGAAAAATGTTTCTTTAAAACGTGAAATAGGTCAATAGTAAACCATATCAATTTTCTTCAGTACTTTTGAATAATATAGGGGGTTGATCTTTAGCGGAAATATTAGGAAAGATACAGAATTTTTACTTTCTACTTAAATTGTGTTTCTTGCAGTATCTAGACTTTGTCATTCTTTTAGCACTTGAATAGGGCTATGTATATTGTTTAGTGTCAATAGAGGTTAGATATCTACTCCGAAAATACACGCTTGTGCTAGTAGCGATAAAACGAAAATGAGAGTAATAATGTACATTTTAGGGACCCTAAACTTTGACCTTGACCTTACTTTACAGCCTCGAATTCAATTTGGCGCAATGACAGTAATATGCATACATATGTATATCTGCACACATACAGCCATAAAATGTAATCATATAAACGGGGCGCCACCCTGGTTACGTCGTAACCATACTGAAAACTGAACTTTCGTAGCTGTTCTACGAAAGCTACGATCGTCCGAAATGATAAAAAAATATTAGGCCATGTATACACTGGAACACAATTTACTTTCAAATAACTTTCACCGACTCATATAACATGATAAATTACAATAAATGTGTTTTAAAACTAGCTGAGCCCCGCAGTTTTAATCGCGGTACAACGACAATCGCGGGTAGCACCGCGATGCTAAGCTAATTTAAAAAAGTGGCCTAAAGTCCTCCCTCAGCTACCTGTAAGTGAAAGTCTCGTTAAAATCGGTCTAGCGGTTCCAGGGATTAGCCAGAATAAACAAACTGACAAACCGACAGACAGAAAGAACAAAATCGAAAAAAATGTCATTTTGGTATATGATTTGTACCCGTGTAATACATACATATGCGTTTATTAAAAAGGGGTTATTGTAATGTTACAAGCAGACACTCAAATTTTATTCATTTCTATTAAACAGATAAATATATTCCAAGCTTAGATTTGGAAGTGCTTAAATTTTAATTTGACAAAACGAAGATCTTTACGGCTCTGAAGTGTAAAGTTATTTCCCAGATCAGAATAAAATAAGTACCCGTAATTTTCTCTATATGTATTGTAAAGGATGATTATACGAACAGTGGTCACATTGTGTTTGTAAGTCGATTACAATTCAAAAACATAATTTACTCCCTATATTTCTAGGACTAGACTAATTGTTCTTGTTTTACTTTCGCAAATTCTATATACATATAACGGACGTTTATTGTCGGAACGGATATCATGTTCCTCCAACTCAAAGGGAGGATCCTCCGACCAGGCGAGGTGATCATGCCTGCCGGGCCACTGCCCAACGGTTAATGTTGGGAAGTTGTATATATGTTAATCGGCGCGAGAACTTCTATTGCGCGATTTAGGATTGGTGGTTTCTTAGTTTTCTTCGTTGTTCCGTAGTTCGATGTTTCTTCGGTAGATGGCGCTGTCATATATTTTATGTTGTTGCGCTGTATGTGGAAGTCGCCACAGTTATATGAAAGTTTATATACATGTTAAATGTTGATAATACGTTTCTATTCATTTGATTTTTCTCTGGTGTACACTCAGCTTAAAAAACGAACCGAATTACTAATTCAAAGAGTTTTTCGATAGAGGATAGGTAAACGTTCATCTCAAGGACATATGCTACCAATTCCTTGGAGAGTTGAACATTGACATGACTGTACTTTCTGAAGACATATGTTTGCTAACCTAAAAATAAATATCGACAGCTGAGAAACAACATTCGTATTTCATATACTTTTTGCTTTTATCTAATACAGTTTGTACTAGGACTTTATGAGATCCGTGGTGCCTTTCACGTACAGAGAAAGAAAAACATACTTCAGTGCCATCTAGCGAAAACACACCGAACTACGAGCTAATTGCGAGTTCTGTGTCGCGATATAAAGAGCCGATTAGCATCAACATAAAAAATCTCATATTTTTATATTTCTAGGGGTTACACCGCGGCAGGCTTTGTTTGACTCAACAGACCGCGTGGGAAAACTAAAATAGTTTCAAATTAATAAACACTGACTGAGATTGGTTTTGTTTGTTCCTCTCTATGAATCCAAAGATCGCATCAGCTAATATTTTCGTGGCAGGTTCTATGATTTTCATAATTGAAGGCGTTGCACACGCGAGAGCCAATCAGCCGCACGGGGAAATCTGGAAACAACAATCAGATATAAGTATAAATGATTTTCATGATGTATGATAATATTAATATATTGTACCTATGTGAATGAACACATAGGTACAATATATTAAAATAATATATATATATATTTTTACACAATATGGGATCCATCTCCATACTAATGTTCCATGCTATTCATACGCCCACACTAATATTACGAATTCGAAAGTAACTCTGTCTGTTAAACTTTCACGATTAAGCCACTGCACCGATTTCAATTAAATTTGGCATAAAGATACATACGTTGATCGAATTAGAAAAGGTAATGTGTAAGTTTTTTCTGATTTATTTTTTACAAATTTGTGATTAATTTAATTCATTAATACCTTTGCTACACGTTTTTTTGTAAATACATACATATCATACATAGAAAACACCCAAATTCCGAAACAAATATTGCAGATCATACAAACATTTGATCTGACCCGGGAATCGAACCCTAGACCTCAGGAACAGCAGTCGCATACGCTACCGACTCGGCCTAGCACCGAGACAGTCAAGAATGTCCGGCATGGAGCCGAGGCGTATTCTCGTGGAGACCATCGGAGTGGGGGTTCTCTCGCTCGGTAACATAATTGCGGCTATGCTGCAGAACGAGAGCCCGTGGAATTCTGCCGTCTCTTTCTGCGAGCAAGTTATGCTTGTCAAGGAAACAGCGAAGCGGGACCGAGAGAGTTTAAGAACTCTTCGGGTCCGCCGGGTACCGCAGAAGAGTCAGGATGATCACCATCCTGCAAAAGCGCAAGCTTGAGGATAATAAGTGTTCAACATCGAACATCGGGGTTCCCACACAGGACGGGGACATCTACAAACCGTAGGTAGCCCGAGGTACGTTGGGGTTTCAGGGTTTTAATTTCTAGGGTGCATCTGGTTCCCCGGCTTCTAGTACCCGAGACAGTGTGTGGTTTTAGACGGTTCGAGCCCGACATGCTACCAACAGGTGGTATCCGGGGAGAAGAGAAAAGAACGGTAAAGGAGTACATCAAACTGGGACTAAGAATTAAATACCTATATAACTTACTTCTGCGAATCCAGCTTGTGAAAAGGTTGTAAGCTACATGTGGTGACGCCGAGAGTAATGTCGCCGAGTGTAAGGTGGTCAGCTGCAACGCGCTTGCGGTTCTGAAGGTACGATTCAATTACGCTATACGAGTTATCGATATCTTGCTTCTGTTTATCTGAGACCTTGGTTAAGGAACCGTATACTGAAGTTAGCTGAAACTGTAACTAATTTTGAAAACCTTTATGATATTCGGAAGAATCTCCTATTGTCAAAAACAATCATACTTCTACAAAAAATAAAGGTCTAGCAGGAAAAAATTGCGATTTAAATTTTAAGTTTAAAATTCACGCCTCGTCCACGTCCTGGCGTCTCTTTGTGTAAGACGTGACGTTACTATTTGTCAACGAGGGTCAATTATAGCTCTTAAAAACAGTAAAGTAATCATCGATTATATCCGAACAGTCGTCTTTATACATAAGTGACGTAACTCGCTCCAATTGGTGTCCAACTCAACATGGCGGGTTGCTGTTTTTTGTGCTTGTATTTTTGTTTATTAACTATTAATCTTGCTCTAAAATTAAGATAAATTTTTACACTCTAACCCCACATTTCATCAGATAAATACATAATTTTAGTGGTTCTTGGTAATTGTCATCATTTTGAACATAATTCCGGTGAAAATTTATTTCTTTTGAATCTTATATTAACACCGGTTATCTGAACACAGTGCCGCATAAAATTTATCTACTTACTTAACGAGTTATATAAACTGAAAACAACTGTTATATCACTAGTCAGCTACAGAATTAACGTTACTTAATCAGGTATATAATATCTATTTATCTAGTTGCAACTGTATATATCTTATCTTATCATAAGAGCCTACGATTCATTTACGATGAACTGAAAAAAAAAACCATACCTACAGATAATGCGGCTTCTCTCTGCGAAAATTATTTTTTTTTATTACGTGAGCATTTTTTTTCTTCAAAATATATGTACCGTGATGTCTAAAGATATTTAGTAACTTAAAAAAATCATCTAACTTGTTGTCTAATTTCAACTGTAATGTTAGAGAAACACAGCGCACCGTAAATAATAATAATCACACATCTCACACACGGCCTGTACTATAACAATTGGGTGCTGACTAACATACATAGATATTTCTAAATCCTACTAATATTACAAACGCGAAAGTTTGTATGGATGGATTTGTTACTCTTTCACGTAAAAACAACTCAACAGATCTGAAACTTTACAGTAATATAGCTGATGCATCAGAATAACAGGCTACTATTTCGGGAATCTCTGGAACTTGCAGTCCCAACGCATTGTACCCGATTTTACGACAAGTCTTTCACTGTACAAGCTGTACGACTATGGAATGCTTTGCTAATGGCTGTAAAGCGAGCTAAATCTCTGCCCATTTAAAAAAAATGGTCCAGGAACATTTCTTAGCTTCGTAATTTATTNTAAATTTTTTTTCTTTCTTTTTACTTCTGCGAATCCAGCTTGTGAAAAGGTTGTAAGCTACATGTGACGCCGAGAGAAATCTCGCCGAGTGTAAGGTGGTCAGCTGCAACGTGCATGTGGTTCTGAAGGTACGATTCAATTACGCTATACGAGTTATCGATATCTTGCTTTTGTTTATCTGAGACCTTGGTTAAGGAACCGTATACTGAAGTTGGCTGAAACTGTAACTAATTTTGAAAACCTGTTTTATGATATTAGGAAGAATCTCCTATTGTCAAAAACAGTCATACTTCTACAAAAAATAAAGGTCTAGCAGGAAAAAATTGCGATTTAAATTTTAAGTTTAAAATTCACGCCTCGTCCACGTCCTGGCCTCTCTTTGTGTAACACGTGACGTCACTATTTGTCAACGAGGCTCAATTATAGCTCTTAAAGACAGTGAAGTAATTATCGATTATATCCGAACAGTCAGCTTTATACATAAGTGACGTAACTCGCTCCAATTGGTGTCCAACTCAACATGGCGGGTTGCTGTTTTTTGTGCTTGTATTTTTGTTTATTAACTATTAATCTTGCTCTAAAATTAAGATAAATTTTTACACTCTAACCCCACATTTCATCAGATAAATACATAATTTTAGTGGTTCTTGGTAATTGTCATCATTTTGAACATAATTCCGGTGAAAATTTATTTCTTTTGAATCTTATATTAACACCGGTTATCTGAACACAGTGCCGCATAAAATTTATCGAAAAAAATATTAACAAATAAAGAAATATCCAGTATCTACTTACTTAACGTGTTATATAAACTGAAAACAACTGTTATATCACTAGTCAGCTACAGAATTAACGTTACCTAATCACGTATATAATATCTATTTATCTAGTTGCAACTGTATATATCTTATAATATCATAAGAGCCTACGATTCATTTACGATGAACTGAAAAAAAAAATCCATACCTACAGATAATGCGGCTTCTCTCTGCGAAAATTATTTTTTTTATTACGTGAGCATTTTTTTTCTTCAAAATATAGGTACCGTGATGTCTAAAGATATTTAGTAACTTAAAAAAATCATCTAACTTGTTGTCTAATTTCAACTGTAATGTTAGAGGAACACAGCGCACCGTAAATAATAATAATCACACATCTCACACACGGCCTGTACTATAACAATTGGGTGCTGACTAACATACATAGATATTTCTAAATCCTACTAATATTACAAACGCGAAAGTTTGTATGGATGGATTTGTTACCCTTTCACGTAAAAACAACTCAACAGATCTGAAACTTTACAGTAATATAGCTGATGCATCAGAATAACAGGCTACTATTTCGGGAATCTCTGGAACTTGCAGTCCCAACGCATTGTACCCGATTTTACGACAAGTCTTTCACTGTACAAGCTGTACGACTATGGAATGCTTTGCTAATGGCTGTAAAGCGAGCTAAATCTCTGCCCATTTAAAAAAAATGGTCCAGGAACATTTCTTAGCTTCGTAATTTATTACCCGCTTAAAAACATTTTATCATTTGCACTTCTTTACTATAAAATTGTGGAAATTGTGCATTTTATTTTTTTATGTTTTATTTGTTTGCATTGTGTATTAAAATCTCAATATTTTAGTTTATGTAATTTTATCTGAATTTAGTAAATTATTATATTTATTTTAAACACCAACACTACCCATGATTTTGTGTTTCTACAGTCGATTTGTCCATCCAAAATCAGTTTTAAATCAATTGGCTCGTACCCATAATACAAGTTCTGCTATATGTCAGAGATATTTATTATTATTTATTTCTTATTAGCGTGAACTTTGAACCCACACCACTCAGCGTCCGTCACTCACACTACATCATCCGTGCAGTTAAAAACATTTAACTTTAGTTTATATTTAATATCTGAGTTGATACGGAGATTATACTATATAACCAATAATACAAAACCAAAAACATTTAAAAGATAGGCAATTATAAAGATTTTATTAAATTATATTTTGATTTGTACGGATACACTTTAATTATATAATATTTGAGTTTATAATTTCTTTAGCTTATTTCTCTCCCAGACTGCGTACAGTATCTTAGTCAACAGTTGCACTCCGGGTACCATGATCTTCTTATAGAATGACTCTTGCTCCATACGTGAAAGCCATTCAGCGGTGCGGGGGAATCTGTCAACATACCACAAGTTTTAGAATTCTTTGAACAATATAATATAACTATAACATTGCTGTTTGCCAATAGAAGCAGAGCGTTTTTAATTTCAAACTAAGTTAAACCTAGAGACAGGGTAGCAAGTCAACTGTCTCTGGGACTCTCAGATATCCTACTTATTTCAGTTGATCTTGGTTACTGTTTCAGTAGTTTGTATATAATTCAGAAGACATTGTTGTGCCAGGGAGTTAAATGAGTCCCGTATAATCTAGATGATTTGAGATTCAGAGGACAGCGTCAGCTGGTGTGAAGCAGCGCACAACTGTTGAGGTTGTGACTAATATAATAATTTTGGTATTTTTAACGTTAGATGGCGCTAAGTTACTAATTCTAGGAAATTCTATTTGTTGCAGAATGGTTACCAGAAACCATTCCAGATATTTCGAGAGCCCTATAAAAGGGAAGTGGGTTTGCCGTACGTGCAGTATTGTTTCATGACGCAGGGAATTAACATCGAACAGATTTTCTAGTGCGATTAGTTTACGAGAGATTTAGTAAATTACTATTATGAAAATGTTTATTTGAGTTAATACCCGACTCGTTACAATGTTACGTATAAATCATCCCGTCAGGTAAAGCTCCATAATCAGTGGAAACAGTAACATAAAGAGTTAAGTCATTAATCGTGATCGATAGTCCGTAAGTTTGCACACGAAAATGAGTTTTTCGATAACGCCAAATTATCCAAAGTGTCATAAAACAATATTCTAATTGAACAATTGTTGGTAAAAAAAACAAACATGTTGTAGAAGTTCGAAGTTGCGAAATAATAGTGATGAGAATATAATTTATTCAAATTTATTGAGGACCAAAATGATATGTTTTATAAATTAGCTTATAATTATCTTTAACGTGTACTGAATTAATTTATAATAAGTAGTAGAGTTACTTAAAATGCTTACTCGGTTCAGTAAGTCAGGTTGCATCGTACACATGTATAAAATCTTAGCAGAGGAATACAAAACGGCTGACGCATCTTGACGAGTCTGAACTTCGCGCAGAACTTTTTTTAGGAACAAAATGGTGGTAAGACACCCTCAGGTGCGCGTATTAGAAGTCCCTTTTTAGTTACTACGTGCTTATTGGTTACCTGAATTGTACATGCGCTGAAGTTCGCAAAGCCTATGTCCAGACTTATCAAGATACGTCGGCCGTATAGTACTTACCTTTCTGAATCCAACTTGTGGATCGGTTGCATGCTACTGGTGGTCGCTACAATAGCAATATCAGCTAGAGTCAGGTGATCTGCTGCAATAAATTTTCGGTTTTGAAGGAAGACCTCCAATACCTTGTAACAGTCATCGATATCTTTCTTGCCCTGTTCAGGGGTCTCGGTATAGTCCCCGAATAACGACGGTATCTGAAAGATCACTAAATCTATATTCATTGTTAGAAAATGATTATTAACCTACGATAATTTATTACTATTAATATACATGACGTCTCTGTGTGAATATAAAGCGCGGTAGCCTGCCCTGTCAGGCATATAATTTTTGGTCAGAAAGTTGATACCTACAGAAACATCGGTACATAATCTGTAATTGATAACAGGTATAAATAAGTGAAATTCATCATAATCATCATCAACAACCCATAATGTCCCACTGCTGGGCTCGGGTCTCCTCTCAGGAGAGGGTTAAGGCCATACGTCCCCACGCTGGTCAAGTGCGGGATGGGGACTGGCAAGAATACGTTGTGGCTACGTATCTTGCCGTTGGATGATTTTAAGTCGCCCGAAGGCCTCCAACTAAACTTCACGACAATTATCGTATTATAACAACCGGGACCGACTGCTCAACGTGACGTGAATCACGGAGACGCTCATGGTAACATGCTACCAGCGGTCACCCATCAAGGTACTGACCGCGCCGTCGCTGCTTACCCTAGGTGATTGTTTCTACTCACCGAGTGCAACTGGGCTATGAGCGCCTTCAATTGAGTAAAATTAGTAAATAATAGTGGTTAAGTCTTGAAAATCGTTTAGCAGCAGTAAAAACTATGAAGGACCTAGTGCGCCCCCTTGTGGTACTCTTAATACATGTGTGCAGTATTTAAATGTGTCCGTGACATTCAATATATTGCAGTCTGTTTTTAACCGACTGCGAAGGAAGGAGGGTTATGTTTTTCGAGTGTATGTATATTTCTTTGGCACGTCCTAGAGCCCAAACGGCTTTTTGTATTTTTATGTGAATGGTGTCATTAGATTCATCTTAGTCGTGAGAGTGACACTGGATACATAAAATTACAAAAAGTAGAAAATAAAGACTTTTGGACTCAATAAGATAAGACTCAATAATAAATCAAGAATTATTAACGTTGACTACGAATATGTATATAACTTATATGTTTTACATATGATATTGACGCAATCCGGTTTTATTTTTTAATAATTTATTACTTGTTTAAATACATTATATTAATTGGAATACATTTCGATATTTATCTACATCTACATACCTTTTTTTACATATACTGTAGTGTGAGTGTCGTCCAAAGTCTGTGATATTTGACAATAAATTGTACAAACAGAATTCTCACTATCTTTTTTGGCCATGACCTTGTATTTAGTTGATAACTATAGGATAATTTTAAAGACGATATAACTGTATCATGTTTAATTTACTATGTTTTTATAGTATTGATGTAATTAATTATGTAATATCATACAATATTGTGTAAGTTTATATGTAGTGTTACTGATGAGTGATCTCTTCAACTTCTTATAGTTAAACACTTGAATGTCGCTAATGTTGTATTAGGAAGTCAGAAAAGTCGCTCTGGCTGGCATTTATGAAAAAAAAAACTTACCGTCACGTTTTTAAGTTTAATGAAATACACGCCGGTGTTGAAGTACATGGCCTGGTTGACCAATGCGCGTGTTTTTAAGTCACTTGGGTACAAAGATTCGACCTTATCTGCTGCAAACTTCGCAAGAAGGTAAGTCATAATGGCGTGGCTGCAAAGAAAAACATTGTGACAAAAACATCTCTCAGAAATAAAAGATTTGAAAACGTATAAGGTCCCTTTTTTCTACCGGGTCCTTTTTTGAATTATACTATTTCATCATCATATCGTGGGAGAGCCACGCTTCGGCATGAATGGGCCGGCTCGACCGGAGTGATACCACGGCCTCACAGAAAACCGGTGTGAAACAGCGCTTGCGCTATGTTTCATCGAGTGAGTGAGGATACCGGAGGCCCATATCCCAATCCCTCCCCCTATCCCCGTCCCCATCCCCCAAAGGCCGGCAACGCACTTGTGACACCTCTGGTGTTACAGGTGTCCACGGGCGGCGGTAATCGTTTACCATCAGGCGATACGTCTGCTCGTTTGGCCCTTATACCATAAAGAAAAAAAATTATCAAAAACCTTATACAGTCCACTACGGGGCATAAGCCTCTCCTTTTAAATATTATATTTACCGTGGGAGAGCATCGCTTCGGCACAAATGAGCCGGCTTGACCGGAGTGATACCACGGCCTCACAGAGAACCGGTGTAAAAAGGCGCCCTAATCTCTTACCATCAAGCGATAGGAAGTTTTGATCTTGTCGAAGAAATTAAGTAGTAACAGTAAAATAGTAGACCAAAACCTAGTACTAGTAGGCCAAAATATTTTTAGCGGTTTTTTTCATTTGAAAGCCAATTTCCTTGCGGTGGTTCTTATTTTATTTTGGTTAATATCGGTCCAGTAGTGTAAGAGAGTAGTGTAAGAGGCGAATGATTACTCAATTAAATGCTTGTGTAGGGGTCTTTAAATTTTAAATTTTAGCTTGTTGTTAGATGTCGAAAACAAGGGAGTTAATAATAGTTTCGCCCGCATTATATATCGGCTATTGCAGTAAATAGAAGCTTTCCTCAAGAAGAAAGGATCACCATTGTAAATTTCATCGAAATTAGTTTAGCCGTGAAAGCGTTACAAAAAAAGGTACTTGCGAAATTATATTAGTAAGGTTTGAATCTTGTCTTTGTAGCTCTTGTTAAAATTACCTGTCTGAAAAAACGAAGTCGCCATCCTTTAAAGCTGGAATGGACCCAATAGGGTTTATCTAAAAATACAAAAAAGAAAAAATTACTAATTTTTAAAAAACTGTTTTATGATGTACGGAAGTATCTCCAATTGTCAAAAGCAGTAATATTTCTACAAAAAATAAAGTTTTAGTAGGAAAAAATTGCGATTTAAATTTTAAGTTTAAAATTCACGCCAAATCACTCGGTGGTGTCATGGCGTCTGTTTGTGATGACGTCACCATTTGTCAACCAGTGTCACTTATAGCTCTTGAAAACGGTAAAGTGATCGTCCGAACAAAGTAACCTTTATACATACGTGACGTAACTCGCTCTGATTGATTTAACTTAACTTGGCAGATTGTTGTATTTTGTAGTTTTAATTTTGTCATCTGTTAATCTCGTACTAGATATGAAAATAAATACGATTTTTATACTCTATGAACCCCGTTTCTATCTATTCTTATCATTCTTAAATATGAAGTTATCAGGTAAAGGTCGTGGCGTTGGTAAACAACTAGACGATACTGTCTGTCCGAACTGACGATACGATACGAACTGGGGTTCTTTTGTAGAAACAAGTCCCTTATTATTGTTAGGCAGATTGCATCGTTGGTTTAGCGTATGCGACTGCCAACTAAGAGTTCTCGTCAATCCCGGTTTGGTCCTAAAAGTGTTGTTGGGTTTTCTCTAAAAAAAATCTTAATAACAACCTAGAGTATGGAACTATAGTGGTGTTTCAAGCTCGGGCTTTGGGGAGCAAAGTAAGCCGCCAGTCCTGGTCGTCCATGAACAAACAAATAAATAAATCAAAGAAATAAATTCAAGTAAAACTGATTGAACTAGTATTCGTCGCCAAATAATCTTGGCAAAAATAAAGGCTAGGAAGACTAATTAAACAAGGCTATGAAGCTCTGTTTAACTGGTTTTTACGCGAATCACTTACTTTAAGGTATTCTGGTGATTTATGTTCAGCAACAGTGATATCCAGATTTTTCACTTCCAGATCCAATCCAATGATGTCAGCTAGCATGCGCACCGCGTTTGCGGGCGGGCTAGCAACCATGCTGTACAGAATAGGCGCCATTTTCTTTTGTTATACTGCAATGAGGTATATTTCAAGTTCATTAAAACTGAGAGTCTAATGGCTTATAATCTACATGCTAATGCTTTTGCAAAAAGCAGCTTTTTTATAATTATTAAAATTATATCAAGAGTATTCTTTTCTATTCTATTGTTAACAATATTTTCGAACATCTAACACAACGCTATCTAGATAGCTAGTATAATAGGTTCTAAACTTCATTAATAAACACATACACATATATTTCTATACTTTTTTTATTCGACTATAGTGAAGCCAAACGCCCACACTCCCACCACTATAACTCCTTTACACCAGGATCAACAGCAGTGACCCACGAACACTCCGAGTTACGACACTCGGGAAGTCCCAGGAAAAATTAAATTGTCTTAAACCCGCAACGAAATAAATCAGATTTAAAACTGGAGGAGTTGGCAATATAATATGTCCACTTCCCTGCTTAGCAAAGCGTTAGACAAAATGATTTTTACCGTGGGAGAGCCACGCTTCGGCATGAATGGGCCGGCTCGACTGGAGTGATCCCACCACGGCCTCACAGAAAACCGGTGTGAAACAGCGCTTACGCTGTGTTTCATCGAGTGAGTGAGGATACCGGAGGCCCATACCCCAATCCAACGCCCCCTATCCCCCTCACCATCCCCTTTCCCCCCAGGCCGCCATAGTGTGGGTCACCATGCTGCATTGTTCTTTTTCGCATTGAGGATGGTAACCACCACTCTTGGATTCTGCTCATGCTTTCCATCAGGCAAAGCAGAGTCATTTTGGCAGCTTAAATAAAAAAAAAAAAAATGAAGTCAAAATAGGCAGATACATTTTTAAACCGAGAAGCACTACTGATGAAATATTGTTTTGACAGTATATGACTGTTTGTATTTACCACTGTAGTGTCTATACTGGTGAACTTATTTTAATGAATGGGCTTTAAATAAACTCGTAATAAAGGCCCCGGTGACATAGACTATTAAAAGTATTTACATGTAATCAAATCACAGTTTTTAAAAACTTTGTATTCACATACATATCTGATCTACGTATTATATACATAAAAACATCCATGTTGTTGATGGAAATATTAAATATATCTTTTATATAATTGAGTAGGTAAATGCCGCATTCGAACCATTAGCCAACGGTAACGTATTATTTAGGTCAATTTTAAAACTACTTGTAATACCAAATCCATTATCATTATTTTTAACCGTTATCAACATCAGGTACATTAGGTAGGCTAGGTACATTATCTATCAATCATGTCAATCATATCGCCATCATTAATCTATCAATATGTACTCGGAATTACTTCATTGTGAAATACTATACTACCTACTTACTTTTTCTCTTAAAAGTCTTTTGGCTCCCTTTATGTAAGTCTTTTCTATTTTTGTCTGGTTTGTTTCGGCTAATCTCAAGAACGACTGAACCGATTTTGACGGAACTTTCACTGGCAGATAGCTAATATAATAAGAAATAACTTACGCTACTTATTTCAGACTAGCTGCGACCCACGGTATTACCTGCGGTTGTAAATGTAAAATATTTACCGCGTGTAACACCGTGGGACTTGGCTTGTTATTAAACATTGCGTGTAATGAAGTGACCCCTTAAAATTCTAAGGTGAACAAGAAAAACAATAATGTTTGATTTGGATCGCGTCGTTACGATGGACAATATAAATGAACAAGAATTAATTACTCATGTAACTGACGAGTCTAATGTAAATAATGGAGAAGAGTCTGTATTGTAATAAATAATATTTAATAATTTAACTTGTATCATTTGCATACTCAATTACGTAGCTAGTTTCTTAAATAAATAAGTAGTAAGGTACGTGATCTTACAAACATATTTGCTCATAACTCTTGATTTAAACTAGAATTAGACTTGATTTAGACAAAGTCGAATTACACTAACGCGTGCATAGTTACATTTTAAAGCTGCCGTTAAAAATAAATAAATGAATGAACGGAGTTACTGTGGTTTAAAAAGTCTTTCCAAAGAATTCGTTATTTGCCGTAGCCGGATAAAAAAGGATCCAAGAATAATGGACGGTACGAATACCTCTGTCTATATAATCTAATAATCTTGTAGTAACAAGTTCCCATTTTACCCTTTGTTTAAGGAACCTTAATAAATAATATTTTCACTCATAGAGGTTTTCGTACCGACCATTATCCTTTGAGCCTTTTTTACCCGACTACAGAAAAGCTAAAAATGAGGGCAGTAATTTTGGAAGTCTTTGTATATTTGTATTTTCCACCGTAGTGCCTAAACTACTTAAGTCTACTAGGTGTCAATAGACTCATAATAATGGCCCAGGTAACATAGTCTATATTATTTAATTACGTTGTTGGGCTATAGTTTTTAAACTTTTTCTTGTTCCAAACTAGGTTGGGGTCGGCTTCCAGTCTGCTACGGTACGGATCAACCGAATCCAAACTTTGACGGATATGAACCATTATAATTCACGAATTTACCTTGTCATTTTTATTTATCTTTCTAATAAATAAAAATGTATGTACGCGTATGTACGCACATAACTTTCGATCGACTGCGCCAAATAGAATAATTCTTTTCTTTATATATTTGTTATTGTCAAGACTAGAGGTGTTATATTCTCTATGCCTGCTTAGTTCCCTGCAGGACTTCAGGGAAAGCGACACGGACTTACTAAAAGGTTTTTTTATTAGTTAGAAAATATTCACAAAAATAAATAAAGCGATACGAAATTCGCCGGTTCAGTTAGTTTAATAATACTAATAACATCTTACACACGACAGTTTGAACTAGCCTGAACCCAAACTAGCTAGTACCTGTACTGTGGTAAATAGGCCACTGACAAACAAATGTATTTTTAAATACATACATACCATAGATAAATTACACCCACACATAGAACAAGTAATCCCATTACATAATATTTAGCCAAGGACGGACTCCAGCCCGCGACCTCATGGCTAGCAGAAAGGATTGCTAACTAACTAACATTGGCCTTGACAAACAAGGCCGTCAATAAAATACATTACCGTAATTATAATAATGAAAATTGCTATCTAGCTAATACTGTTCGTGAGAGCTCACTTATGATCATAGCGATACCCTACAGCCGGAGATAAGTATTTAAAGGATTACTAAAATATAATATAGCGGTTACAACACATTAAATTATTATCTATAGGTATTTGTTTTATTTATTTTATAACTTTATACACTTGTGTAAATCGTCGTACTTAATGCCCAGGGCAGTCTATACTAGCCAATTTTTGGGGGTTATAGATATCTAGTAAGATTGGAACATCGAAGTTACAGTTGCAATTAGCAACGGAAACAGGTACAATTGATATAAACAAACACATATATGCATATAAATACACAAACATACTAAACTATATAAACAGTACAATTAAAAAAATAGATGTACTATTGAGTAAGTTAATTTCGGTAGATATACTTACATAACAAGCCGGTTGGGGTATTAAAACGGAGCCGATTAATATATCTACACGACTGTTGTCGGAACAACGAGTGTTATAAATGACCAAGTTGACCAATGTCAACGGCCAACGCAACGACACGACGTACTCAAAGTTTGTACTACAATATGACAGAGAGAGAGCGTGAGAGACGCTCCCACAAACAACTTTATATTCATTTAACCGGATAATAGGTAGTTACCTACCAAATTATACCTACTTCAAAATATGTCCTTGAAACTTTGTTTATANTTTACAAACAACTTTATATTCATTTAACCGGATAATAGGTAGTTACCTACCAAATTATACCTACTTCAAAATATGTCCTTGAAACTTTGTTTATAATAGGCGTAAAAAAAAAAATCTTAATAGTTACTAAGCATTGGTGGTAATGTATTTGTTTTTTCTGCATTGATGTCCGTTTTATTTGACTATAATGTTTTAATTCTACCACGGTGGCCGATTTTAATTAATGAGGTATCAGAAAGAATTTTCAGGATCGGATCAGTTTTTCCGATGATTACCTCCTACAACCACACAAAGTTAGAAACTTTAATTCCGGGCCTCACCAAGAAAACCGGTGTGAAACAGCGCTTGCGCTGTATTTAAGGGAGTGAGTGAGGATATCGGAGGTCCATATCTCAAACCCTTCCTCCGACCCCCTCGAAATCCCCCAAAAACCGGCAACGGACTTGTGACGCGTCTAGTGTTGCGGATGTCCATGGGCGGCTGTAATCGCTTACCAATAAGCGATACGTCTGCTTTTTTACCCCCTATTCCATAAAATACACTAGGAACGAGCCGGAACGGAAGTTACCCTTAAGCTCCGTAAGTCTACCGCCTAGTTTCCCCATAAACCTCAGAGTATCGGCAGCCCAGCTCCCCATGGTGTCCACCGCCACTCGAACAAGTTAGTACTGCAACTCTAAAGCAAAATATTTTTGCCTCTTCCTATAGCAAGCGGCTTCCGCGGCGGCCGATGTAGAGTGAACGGTACGACTCAGATGTCTGGCGGCAATAGTGCTGACACAAGTAGCGTCCCAGGTCAGGCACTTGCCGTTCTTCCAGGGATCCAGAGTCAGCCCATCCGGCTTTTTATCGTTGGATCTGCTCAGGCCAGGAGCCTCAAGCCGACATGGAATGTTTGCTGAAATGTGAGCTCTGCGGACCATGTCGTTGTGGGCATGGTGGCGAGGAAACCTTCCCGAGCATCGACGATAACTCACAACATAATGACCATCGCCCTACATCCCAGAGCCGCACACATGGTATTCACAACCATTGCATCCCAGGCGAAGCGCAATAGTGATGCGCAAAGCACCGTCATCCAGCAAAGTCCAAAATGAGGTGAAGGCAGTGTGTACAAATAAGCACCGTCTCAGTCCGCGACACGGCCCTTAGCCTAGCCATTTCTGCACCCGAAGAACCTTCCAATAAGGCGCATTGGATCCGCCTTACGCCCACATCGTCCCATGCTTGCTGCACGTGCACCGCCGCGGGGCACGTCTCACTTGGGTTGAGGGCCAACCAAGCCGATGTCGAATTCGTCAAAAACGAAATGCTCACCTCACATTCATGAGATCCTAATAAAACAGTGACAAGGTTCGCAACACCTTGCGCAAATACCAGGAAAGCTGGGAGGCCCACATCTCGCATATTACGTTGGCAGGGCTCCAGGCCCAGGAATAAGGATTTCAAAATCATGTAACACGTCCACCGACTTAAAGGAAGATTTAATCACGGTAATCATTTTGTGAATAGCCAAGCTAAAAACAAGTGGTCCCCTTGCTGAGCTCTCACCAGAGAAATTATAACTCCAAAGTATTGAACGCGTTGCGAATATCGAGGTTTAGCAAGATGTTCCCCTCGCACCCCGGGTGCATCATAAACGCTCGCGTAGCATGGATAGCTGCCTCGCAACCCGACCGTGTGCCAAACCCCAGTTGATGCGGCTGCAAATAACCGGACATGTTCTCTCTGACAGCGCGACCTGCTACTTTAGCCATTAAGCGACGAATAATGTGTGTACGGGCGAACGCTTAAAACTTGTGTGAAAGAAATAAAAGATCTTCAAACAAGCCTTTTAAAGTACCTTAACTAACAGGACAAGTTAATGTATAGCAAAGAATATGAAAAACTATATCCTATATGTAAGATTTTGCCAATAGATAAAGAAAATGACTATTTAATGGGCATAGAACACTATCTTAACGAAATATACAAAAAAGTTGTAGAAAATTAATACAATACAAGAAGTGTAAGAGAAAAGAAACTGAGTAAACCTAGGGTACGGGAACATCAGGGTTCCCACACAGGAGAGTTAAAGCATCTCACTATAGTGTGGGTCACCACCTTGCATTTTCGACACTCTTGGATTCTGCTCAAGGTTTCCATCCGGTACTGTAGACTCATTTTGGCAACTCATATGTATAAACAGAAACCTATTTTCCAGAGTTATAAAATATTAGTTTTTGGAGGGGTTAAGGAAGTGAGAGAAACGTTGGTAAAAGTATATGCTTAAAAGAAATGAAGCTTAAAAAATTAAAAAATGTTACCCTGAACACAATTCCAATTTTAACTCTTTCTTCCGATAAAAAAAACGCTAGAATTCCACCCTTGTTACAGTGTAACCTGTTCTTGTTGGAATTCTTTCAATTATGTATTCATCACTTTAAAAAAAAACTAGTGAGAGTCTGGGTCCAAGGTCAAAATTGCTTAGACCTCCGTCCAGTGTTGACGTAACTTATAAGGATTTATGTTGTTGTGACGGTTACAAACGATTTGTCGGCAAAGTTAATCATAATCCAGCTTTGTCAATAGTACCTTTGCGGTCCTACCACATAGGTACTATTGACAAACTTTGATCATGAAAAATAGGAAAATAAAAACAACTTTTTTTTTTAAAAGATATATTGTTACATGTTTTATTTAAGTAAATTATTAATGTAACAATGAAGTTTACTATTTCTTTTGTTTGTTTCTTTCCCAAAATGAGTACAGATGCTTACCCAGCAGTTCTGCGCCGGGGGCTATGAACTTATTAAAGAAAGGCTCTTCCTCCAAACGTGATATCCATTTAGCGGTGCGCGGAAATCTGTGAAAATACCACAATTTTTTTATGTAAATTGTAAAGCTCATCTGTGGGAGATCACCGTGTGCTATAAGACTGTCGTTTACATATATTTACAACTTATCTACAAGTTTCTCGTGTGTGTGTACAATAAAGACAATCCATATCCATACTTCCGTACTAATATTATAAATCAAAAGTAAATCTGTCTGTCTGTAACGCTTTCATGTCTAAACCGTTGAACTGATTAGGACGAAATTTACAATGGAGATCCCGGTATGGAGGCACACCGAACAATGATCAACAAAGGGACAAATTTTTGTCTTATTGTACAATCAATGTATTTTACCAAGACTAACAAATTTTTCGGACTTTGAGGTTATGGCTAAGATAACAAGTCACCTGCAGTTTGGACGGTTTTTCTTCCTATTTTAGTAAATCCACTAGTTCACTCTGAACAAAGTTTGTCACAAATATTTGTCACAAACTAGAACATGCCTATAATTGTCACGGGTCATATTAATAATCCAGGGTATTTCCAACCTCAAAATGCAATACTACGTGTAGGTTAGTAGACGTCAGTAAACCATGACAATTCGCTCAGCTCGAAAACTCTGAGGCATAAATATAGTTTTTTGATAATGTAGAATGAAAAATATATCTACGACGATCAAAGCAATCTTGCAGTCTAACGATGGATGAGAAAGGTGTGGCGAGTTCCACATACAGCGCAACACAAATAAACTACAGCGCTATCTACTGAAGATATGTTGAACTACGGAGTAACGAAGAAACTACTATCCTGCATCGCGCAATGGAAGTTCTCGCGTTACATATATACAACTTCCCAACATCAACCGTTGGGCAGTGGCCTGGTCGGAAGATCCTCCCTCTGCGTTGGAGGGACATCACCCGTTCACCATCACCCGTTCCTCCACAAAGGTATTAAAGTTAAAAACGAAGTTTTAAAATTACTTCTCCGAATCCAATTTGAGAATCGGTTGCATACTGGCTGTGGTCGATACGACAGCAATGTCGGCAAGAGTCAGATGGTCGGCTGCAAGATACTTCCTTTTCTCAAGGTACGCCTCCAGCACCCTGTAACAGTCTTGAATCTCCTCCTTAGACTTTTCAGGGACCTCGATATTGTCACCGAATATCGAAGGTAGCTGGAAAATAAAAAAAAGTTCTTTCTTTAGGAAACCGAAAAAAAATTGCAGTGTCTATTTGTAATATTATTCGATATATTACTAAATATAGATGTATACATGTTACATATACCAAAATATTTGTTTTTGCAATTTTAGTCTGTCTATCTCTCTGCTTGTTCCGGCTATTATCTGGAACGGCTGGACTAATTTCGACGGGACTTTCACTGGTAGATAGCTAATGTAATAAGGAGTAACTCAGGCTACCTTTTAGATTAGCTTTGCCCCGTGGTGCTGCCCGCGTTTGTAAGGGTATAACAATAACCGTGGGGTAACACTGCGGGACTCAGCTAGTGGATATATATAATATTCAGTTTTTCTATGTATGGGCTTGCGAAAGTGACTCTACTCACCCTGATGGAAAGCGTAAGCAGAATCCAAGAGTGGTGGTCACTATACTCACTGCGAATGCAGACAATGCAATAATGCAGCATGGTGACCCATGGCGGCCTAGTAATGCTTCTGCATCATTGCGCCTCCGGTCTCGCACTCACCAACGAAACACGCCAGCACGAATGCCGACATTTTAGGTTGGACTTCTATGAGATGGTAGTACTTATCACCCGATCGAGTCGGGCCGTTCGTACTGAAATGAGCGTGGCTGGACACCTTGGAAATAGGGCACCATATTGCTACCAGTTGGGCGCATTAACTAAATACACTCCTTTATTAAGTACTTTAAACTTCATCATCATCAACCTATCGCCGTCCACAGCTGAACATAGGCGTCTGGAATTGCCCGCCACTTGGTTCGATCCAAACTCCCAACTTGTGTAAGCGGTATTTTTTGTTATTTATATCTTTATTGTATACTTATAAAATTACAAAAGAAAACAAGGGATTATTTACAAAATATGCAAATGTTACAATAGGCGGTCTTATCGCTCACAGCGGCGATATCTTTAATCACAGCGATTTAAGTGTAGTCGTGACTGTAATTGTACTTAATGACAATGCAGTTTATTTTCAAATCACGATACAGTTTTAATGCATGTATTTATTTTTTGTAGTTATTTGTGTGTAGTTATTAAAGTTTTAAATATACTTTAGTTTTAGTATTTTATGATATACCAAATGATTTTTGACAATTTCTTTATTTTGTAACTACAGTACTTAATCACTTTAATTGTAACTAAATTCATGTAAAATACTCACTACCACATTTTTGATTTTAATGAAAAACACGCCGGTGTTGAAAAACATGGCCTGGTCTACCAAAGCGCGCGTTTCTAAATTACTCGGGTATAAAGACTCCAAGTGATCAGCTCCATACTTCGAAAGAAGGTACTTCATAATGGCGTGGCTGTAATTAATAAGTGATAAATTATTAAAAAAATAAAACCCGATTGGGTCAATATCTTATATGAAATATAAGTTATATATATATATATATACATATATATATATATAT
>PKRV01000615.1:104842-147473 GCA_003709505.1 Hyphantria cunea
TATATATATATATATATATATATATAATATATATATTCGTAATCACCGTTAAAAATTCTTCATATTGATACCACTCTCGATGTATTTTGCAAACTTTTTTTTGAGATTACTTTTTGGCGCCAAAAATGCTTAATTTTGTTTTTTTTATTTTGTTGTATTCAGAGTCACTGTCACGACTAAGGCGAATCTATTGACACCACTCACATAAAAATACAATAAGCCGTTTAGGCTCTAGGGCGTGTCAAAGAAATATACATACAAACATACACTCGAAAAACATAACCCTACTTCTTTCGCAGTCGGGAAAAAGGTCATTACAGAAACACCTCTCCAGCATCGTAGACTTGAAGATCTATAAGGTATCTTTCCTATCAAAGATTAGACAAGCTTCACGTTGGGAATAGTGTAGATGACTGTATCGTAAATAAATACGCACCGATGTCTGCTTCATTTTTTCATTACATATTACAAAACATCTCCGCAAACACAATTGTTGCAGCTTTTCTTATTTTTATATATAGGGGCAAACAAGCAGACGTATCGCCTGATGGTAAGCGATTACCGCCGCCCAACGACACTCGCAACAACAGAGCCGTCACAAGTGCGTTGCCGGCCTTTGGGGGGTGGGATTGTGGCGACTTCCACATACAGCGATAACAAAAACATATGACAACGCCATCTGCCGAAGATACACTGAACTATGGAGTAAAGTAGCGTACGAAGACGCTACCAATCCCGCATCGCGTAATAGATTTTCTCGCGCCGATTAACATATATACAACTTCCCAACATCAATCGTTGGGCAGTGGCCCGCCAGGCATGATCACCTCGCCTGGTCGGAGGATCCTCCCTTTGTGTTGGAGAGACATACATGTGACCCGTTCCTCTACAGGTCTTTTGCGATGGGGACGGGTTGGGGTATGGGCCTCCGGTATCCTCACTCACTCGGTGAAACACAGCGCAACCGCTATTTCATACCGGTTTTCTGTGAGGCCGTGATATCACTCCGGTTGAGCCGGCCCATTCGTGCTGAAGCGTTAAATTATTAAAAATATTAAGCGAATTATACATTGCTCAATTGAGTAGTCTAAAACAATGACGTCACAAGTTTGTATTTAGTACATTTTTAGTACAAAGTTATCGTTTTAACAGATGATGAAAGGTTAATTATTTGACTAAGGTGTCATCTATCCTATTGCCAATAAATAGAAAACTTTTATGTTACTGGCGTTTTTATGTGGAAGGAATATATGAGTAATAACAGGGTTATATGTGTAAGGAATACTTACAAATATTTTTTTTACAAAGAGTGCCTACAATAACAGAAGACAACGACTGTATTTCCTTCCTTACATCAATTTTTATTTCTTTGAACTGACCAAGGCAGGAGGAAGCGTAGGTTTATAGGAACTCTGTTATTTGTATTATTTATGCAGTTACTAAATTAAAATAATTACCTGTCAGAGACAAGGAAGTCGCCATCTTTTAGCGCTGGAATGGCACCAACAGGATTAATCTGGAAATTAAAAAAAATAATACATTATTAATAAATACTGATTTTGCTAGTTGGGAAAACTTTAAACTATCTCGTTCATCGGTTAGTGAATGCGACACCCGATCAAGAAGTCTAGAGGCCGGGTTCGATCGCCAGGTCGGGTCTTAAAATTCTTATTAAGTTTTTCTTACAAGAAATTCTTGTTAACAATCGGGAGAATAGAACAGAGTACGTTAAGCCTTGGATCCATGTTGTCATGAATATCTATAGCAATCGTTATTGGAAAATCAGTGCCAATCAAATATACNAAATATACTAACAACTAGTTCAACCTTCGAATTTTATTACGCCTTTAGGGTTGTAGAGGTCCAGGTGAGATGAGAGATGCCAGTCGGTCCATGTAAAATTGTTAACTTGTAGTCTTACAGGAGCAGAGCAGAGTGATCTTGATATTCACAATCGATATCTTTCTTATGCAAGAAAACGGGAAAAACTTAACCGGCTTTCTTAATTCGAAGTAGTAAAAACAATCAATATGTTGTGGATTAAGTATCATAGGCTCTCCTACTACGATATTGGTTTTAATCATATGACTAAAAAACAATGGCGATAGTATTGTATGGCTTTACAAAAAATGATAAGTGATGACATTAGATACTCTTTGTTTTCTTGTGTGAAGAAGAGGCAAAGGGTATATTAATATCATGAGTATAATGTTATCAAGTAACGGATGTGCATGAACAACTACCTACTTCTTTTACTTGCCTACTTGGGGGTTCTTTATTGAAAAGGAAGAACAAATGGAAGTTAATAAGCCTAATACGGCTAGACGGTTGGCCTAGTGGTTTCAGTGGTCGCCACACCGCTTCCTACTGCGCCAAGTGTTGTGGGTTCAAATCCTACATGGGACAACACTTTGTGTGATCCATAATTTGTTGTTCTAAGTCTGGGTGTACTTTGTGTCCGTTTCATGTATGTTTGTAAAGATCCCCGCGACACAGGAATTTATATTACTAAAGCGGGAGTCGACTTTAAAAAAAAAGCCCTTTATTTAGTACATAGAACGTCAGGCGTAGGTACTTATAGCGGGTTTGCCATCATCTTAATTACTTACTTTGAGGTATTCTGATGATTTATGTTCAACAGCTATGAGATCTACATTTTTCAATTCGAGTTCCAATCCAATGATGTCCGCGAGCGAACGCACCGCGTTTGATGGCGGGCTTGCGTCCAAGCTGTACATAAGTGGCGCCATTTTGTTCTGCGAACGATTGAAAGCTATGTGACTTTAGTTCAATATTACATAAATATTATGCTGTTGTCAATCCCGGTTGTGATGAACATCACCCCCAAATATTGGACCGGAGTGATACCACGGCTTCACAGAAAACCGGTGTGAAACAGCGCTTGCGCTGTGTTTCGCCCAGTGAGTGAGGATACCGGAGGCCCATACCCAAACCCTTCTTCCCATCCCCAAAGGCCGGCAACGCACCTGTGACATCTCTTGTGTTGCGGATGTCCATGGGCGGTTGTAATCGTTTACCATCGGGCGATACGTCAGCTCATTTGCCAGTGATTCCATAAAAAAAAATATACTGACAATTAGTTCAAACTTTAACTTCAGGTTTGCCCTTTGGGTTGCAGAGATCTGATGCCAATTTCTCCGTAAATTCAGTCAAAGTTGATATTCAGATAAACCGATTGAACTAGTAACCGGCCCCAAATAATTTTGGGAATAATAAAGGCAAGGAAGATGACGTCACAAATATACATTTCGTTCGTGGTTTGTATTGCAAGTTAATGGTTTTATAGTGCAAGTATGGAAGGTGCTTATTATTAATTCTTCTATGAACTCGTAAGCTTATCACATAGGAATGAAGTACCTATAGTATCAGTTTGTAAGTACATATTACGTAATCCATGATTAATCAGTACAGAACTGGACTGTACAGACCAGTTCACTCAATGACACCTTAATCAAAGTCTTTAGTAAATACACATGTCACATCGAAGTAGGCTCAAAAGGATATTGCTAGAGTTGTAATTAAATGAAGATTTTTTTTTTCGGTTCGTTGTTTATTGGGTGTTTCTTGAAATGTTATCATAAAACTAAAAACTAAACTATGACTACACGGTTGGCCTTGTGGTTTCAGTGGTCGGTCCGGATGGCGTAAGAAAGCGGTTCCCGGATCTCTCCCGTCTCAGGCGCAGAGTGGCACACCGTGTGGTTTTAGTCGGTTCGATTCCGACACACGGCCCCGCCGCAAACCCCGGTGGGGTGAAGGCCCGAGGGAGTGTCTAAACGTAAAAAAAAAGTGGTTTCTGTGGTCGCCACACTGCTTCCTATTGCGCCAAGTGTTTTGGGTTCAAATCCTACACGGGACAACACTTTGTGTGATCCATAAATTGTTGTTCTAAGTCTAGGTGTACTTTGTATCCGTTTCACGTAGGTTTGTAAAGATCCACGTGACGTAATGCGGGAGTAGCCTTTAAAAAAATAAATTTAGTATTAATTGCTTGCTTGTTTACGTTAATTTTGTAATTTTGAATTAACTTAATACGTGATCGTGATAAATTCGAATTTTGAATGGTTTGTAGCAACATAACATTGACAATGATAAGTATTTATTACGGTATATGACGGTTCTGAGTTAGCTGCGCAAGCAGGTACAGTTAAGCCCATAACAAATAATGAGTAGATATAGTAGGCATTATGATAATTATGTATTTATCTGATTATTTAGAACGAAATTAATAGTTCATTTACGAAAATAAAACTACAAAATACAACAATCCACCACGTTAGGTAGTACACCACCGGAGCGAATTGCGTCACGTATGTATAAAGGTCACTGTTCGGATACAATCGATAATCACTTTACTATTTCTATAAGCTTTAATTGACACTGGTTGACAAATGGTGACGTCGCATCTGTTGCAAGCAGACGCCATATCACCACCGAGCGTTTTAATCAATCAATTCTTTCCTACTAAAACTTAATTTTTTGTAGAAATTCAGCTATTTTTGACAATACGAGATACTTCCGAACGTCATAAAATAGTTTTTCAAAATTACTCATCTTGCCTATTGTAATAGGAAATTTATTATTCTTATTACTTAGCAAATTTGATTTATGAAAAAAATTAGTAGGTAAGATTTTTTTTTTGAGATGATTAATTTTTTTCTAGCAAGTGGAAGTGCTTTGAGAAAACCTATTTACAGAAATAAATGACTGACTCAAAAGGTTATACCGTCCGCGAGCCATTTTAATCGGCATATTAAATATGTAATCATTAAAATTTTACATAAAATACACAAAAGTACAGCAATTAAAAATAAAACTAGTAAGCAAAATAAGAAAAATACGTCCTTTAAAGATTAAGATGGACAAGTGTAATATATAGATAGAGAGATAGATAGAAAACTCTTTATTTGTTTTCGTTATTTATTTGTTTCGTCGTTTTTACAATATTAATTGAGCACATAAACTGATTAACATATAATATAATGTACAAAGGTCGGCCTTATTGCCAAAAGCAATCTCTTCCAGGCAACCTTAGGATGGATCAACAAGTATCGGAGAAACTGTAGCAGTTGACGGTGCAATTAATTTTAAAGAAAATTTTAAATTTTTATGAATATAATCGGACACATATACATATATATTCTATGTCAGTGAAATTATACGACTTCATAATTATACCTAGAGGAAACTATATTGTTTATTATGTACTTACATAATAAGCCGGTTAGATTGTCAAGTTAATATAATTTGTTTAGTTTACACGACTGTCTCCGGAATAGCAAGTGTATTAACTGGCAAACACAGAGGCTATCTAACTTTAATACCTATATACATTAGAATACAACCTTGAACAATGGACCTATGAACAAAGAAGTAATTCTACTCGGTTTTAGACTTAAATTGATATTAAGTAGTGCTAATTATGTTATTGCCAACACTGCACTAAAGTTTGTTTGCTGAAATTGATTTAGGGATTCTTTTGTCAAGTTTATCTAAATTTGATGTTCATTAATACAACAATTAATTTACATCTGACTTCACTAAATGCTATAGGTATACCAGATAAGACAGACATGACAATTTATTTCATAAATTTCGGCTCGACAGGGGTGCTACCCTCTCACACATCTAATTTAAAATATCAGCATTCGTATTGCCGTTTTTTGTTGGTGAGTGCGAGACTGAAAGCCTACGGGCCCTATGATGCAGCAGCATCTCAATAAGCCGGCATAGTGTGGGTCACCATGTTGTATTGTTGCATTGTATGCATTCACAATGAGTATGGTAACCACCACTCTATGATTCTGCTCATGCTGTCGATCAGTTAGAGAACTTTTTTATACATAATTTATTTGGAATACTTTTTATAAATGTTGAACTTCTTACTTTTTTAGTTGGGTTAAAACCTAGTTTATTTATATTTTTAATAGTCTGTCTAAACTATAAAAATAATTAGGTATTGTTTTTCAAATGTTTAATAAGATGCATGGAGTGCTCATAATACTAAAAACACTGCTAAAAAGAACTCACACACCGTTCCTATGTTTATAACAAAATCAAGTAGCTGTCGTCTGCGGCTCCACTCGCTGATTTACACGATATGAATAGAAATTATAGCGTATATGTGATTGATAGTATTTCCATAATCCGTACCTACCTGCAAAGAATTGCCTCTCTGTAATATTGGTGTATATAACAACAACTAAACTGAAACTTTACTCATCTCAATATAGACTAGGAAGAGTCTGTACTGTGATAACGAGTCTACTGATAAACATAGTTATATTTACTTTTATCAATGGCTTACCTAATTTGATAAGAGATTATAAAATCGATGTATAGTAATATGAATATGTAGGTGTATCGAAATAAATAGTCCACAGTACTTCTTTCTTCTTTCGTTCCTACTCTTCTGAGTAGGAACGAAATTTTATTAAGAATTTACACAGACACAAATATTACACTATAACATAGAAAGAGTACAGTATTATTCAAATGATAGATATATATATATATAAAATTTAAGGTTATTAGCGCTGCGAGAATATCGTATTCGAGTTAGGACCGGGACGGTACTGCTTGACCTTATATCAACGGGTCGTTGCGCGGCGTGTATGCGCGAGCGCAACACTAGGATAGTTCCGTCTCGGCCACACTGGCAGGGCTCGTCTTAACTACAACGGCGCGATGGCCGGCAGACAAAACGTAAACAAATACCTTCAATACAAAATCTGTTTGTACGTTTGTACCGTTTACATTATGTATAAATAATTAAATTAATACATTTGCTACAGAAAGTTTGAATAAATAATAAGAGTGAAAATAAGAATATAATAATAAGAGTCATACAACACAAATATGTGTCCTAAGTCACTACAGATGTAATATGATCGAATAATATTTCAGCTTTATCTACCTGCCTCGTTGGTCTAGTAGTTAGCGTATGCGATTGCCGATCAAGATCGATTCAGAATCGATCAGGTTCGATTCAGGGGTCGAACCAAAATTGTTATTGGGTTTTTCTTACAAGAAATTCTTAATAACGGCTCGGAGTATGAAAATTTGGAGGTGTTTCTAACTCTTCTTCTTCTTTTGACGAGATTGCAACCAGCTAATTAGCTAATTCTACCAATGTCAACAATTTCATATATATATATATGGGGAGTAGGCTGGAGCCTAGAGCCGCGAATTTTAAAGGGCGGCAAAAAAAAGATAATATTTTTTTTTGTTTTACAGTTACGCGGAGACAAGAAGTCACGATAATTTAACCAAAATAACAATGTTTTAGAAGTAAGTAGTGTACCGAATACGTTTTCATACTATCTGAAAGTGACTAACTAAACACTTAGTGGAATACATCATTGTGGCTATGGTTTTTTTTAAATATTTTAACAGCATTTTAATATGACGACTTAAATTAGTAATCTTGACTAAGATCTGAGAATCTTGAGAAGCCAACAGCAGCATGCGCTCGTTCAACGAGTGGCCTTGTGCCACATCCGTACCACTGCAGGTATTGGCTTATAACCGTAACCGCCACAAGCCTCCGGTCCCCTGATATACTTCATTGAACACTTCCGCCTCCAAATTCCACAAAGAAGTTGCCAACGCGTACGCCGCCTCCGTTGAGCCACGCCACGTATGGCTCTCATCTACAGTACATTCTAAGGGTGCCACTAGCGCGCCATACTTTGGGTAATCAGAGCGTCAACAATGCCCAGGCGCCCCTACCTCGGTCCCCGCATTCGTTCGACGTTTCGGTACTAACTGCCTACTATGGTTTCCCGCGCTTTTTCTAACTGGTCGATTGAAGTCAAATTTACACTAAGAATGTAATACTTATCGTAAAATTAATTCAGATTATTATATTTTGACGTTAAATATATGAATTCAGTTTCTTTAAACAAGGTTTTTAAAAATAAGATTTGAATATTTCGTTTTCCAAATATAGTAATCCACATTACATTATAGTCTTGCTTGTCAAATATAAATAAAACACACTTTTAGTATATATCCATTTAATATTTCGACAATAATATAACATAAGTTTCAAAATGATTTCACTACAGATTATATTCTTACCTACTCTAAATCCGGTTGCAACATATAATGTAGGTACGTGAAAAATGGCTACAAAAACTACGTGTCCTGTATAAAATCTTGACATAATTTTTTACGGGAATTCTAAACTGAAGTAGTTCTGTAGCGTAAATAAATGGCTACATTACATTCATGTTAAAGTCATGGTCGAACTTCGACTAACGGATATTAAAATTTTATGATAGAAGCGAGTTTTCAATACATTATTTATATTTAACTTGTAAAGGTTGGGTCAGACAGAGGACGGGGCTAAAGCGGCTCCCGGATCCCTCCCGTCTCAGGCGCAGAGTGGCACACCGTGTGGTTTTAGTCGGTTCGATTCCGACACACCGCCCCGCCGCAAACCCTGATGGGGTGAAGGCCCGAGGGGGTTTCCATACGTAAAAAAAAACACACAGGACGGGAAAGGACGGCGACGCGGCGTGTAGAGTGAGAAGTGTACAAGCAATGACGCGTCCTCAATGCCTCGTTGCCTAATATAAAGTAATTGTTATAGTAACTTGAAGTGCCTATACTGAACCATCTCATTCTCTCTACGTCCCTTGTTGTAGTGAGATGATGTCCGTCTGAGAGAACGAGATGAAAAAGCTGATGTCTTGTCTGTGAATGACTAACGAGCTCCTTCTTAGAAAATTGGAATTATTCTCATAGTCTTTTTAAATTGAGTATCCAATCCCAGTCCTTGTCCGTATTTCGCGTAGGTAAATTTTAACCGATGTCAGCCCCAATCTTTATTAAAGCTGTGTGTATTGTTTTTAATTTAAAAGACTTCAGTTGAAGGACTTTGAAATCAACTTAAATGAGATTTTGTTTATATAATATCATTGCATATGAATATACTAAAACACATCTATGATTTACAGTATTTTACTCTGTGATTGACACATGTTTAACCCCCTTATACACATTATTTCACGTATAGCAACGGTTCTGTTTTTTCAACTTAAATTAACCTTTGTATAGAACTATCAAATAATTTTAACTCGATAGATGGCGTGCACCTCGGCTTAAATCGCGATATCGTTTGTTCCAAAGTGAAATGAGATTAATAAAGAAGTTAGATCAGATTTTCGCTATCTAACAAACCCTGAAGTGAATCTTATTAGGGTAAATAATACAGAACCGTTACTCAAGATGCAAAAACCGTATATGAATAATGGGAGTAGTCGATATCTATACAATTACCAGGAGAAAGCGAAAGTAATCAAATATATCAGACAAGGTTCTAAAATGTTAAATCATTTTCAAGAGTCAGTTTTTGAACCTTCACGAATTTCCTACAGCTAAGCCTAGGATCTAAAAACCTGTCGTGCTTCTTTATAGAGATGTTCTAGTACCACTATACAACAAATAAACATACAAATACTAGGTAATTACAATGTCAATTTTAGATTAGTGAATAATATTAATATATTGTGTTCAAACTTCAATTCTTAATAAATAACGTTGAGTAATTTAAACTACAGTCAATAAATAGCAACAATTACTGGTTATTACTCAGAACTTTACATACTATCGACAAACTTGAATCATGACCCACTGTACCAATAAATCGTTCGAAATTACCTAGACAACAAAAATCGTTTACCGTACATGCCACACTTAGGAAGTTTTAAATATTAAGCAAGCTACGTCAATTACTGGTCGGATCTATGCAATTGTTAACTTCATGATTCCTAATATATAAGCAGTATTTAATATATTAAGTAAAACAGTGATAATCATGTTTTGAATCCATGTATTTTGGAATAAATTCAGAACAAATGCTTTTTTGGATACTGTAACAGATTATTCTCAGTGTAATTAAATAACAGATAACAAGGTCATTCCTATGGAAATGCATATTTAAGCGAATGTCGACCTAATTGTATTTGCATGTCTGTAAGAAAGTAAGCTTATGGTGGGTCATGATTCATATTTGTCGATAGTACATTGCTGACCATAATTCAATTAAATAACATCATAATTCACTACATATAGACAACAAACTGCAAAACGAACAGTTTTGGCGAGTGCCTGGCCCTTATTTGAGTTGAATAGGCTACCAAGCAAAGTCTTTAAAAACAATCAATATCATGTTATGCTGGACATGATTCTGAAGCAGAATGAAGACTTCTCAAAATTTTCAGACACGACGCAAAATGCCAACTGGACAAATGTTGAAACAGAAGTCGCCATTATGCGAAGTTAGTATTGTGTTTAACACTATACCAACATCGCAAAATGGAAACTTCCTAAAACGTCGACTTCGCAGAGCGCCAACTTTGCAGAACGCCTACTTAATATAACGACAACTTCGTCCTACGTCTACTTTTTCAGAAAATTTGACAGGCTACATAATGGTGAGATTTCGACCGTGGTTTATTTCTTTTTTTTTTTTTTATATTTATGCTGCCAAAATGACTCTGCCCTGCCTGATGGAAAGCATGAGCAGAATCCAAGAGTGGTGGTCACCATCCTCAATGCGAAAAAGAACAATGCAGCATGGTGACCCACACTATGGCGGCCTGGGGGGAAGGGGGATGGTGAGGGGGCGTTGGATTGGGGTATGGGCCTCCGGTATCCTCACTCACTCGATGAAACACAGCGTAAGCGCTGTTTCACACCGGTTTTCTGTGAGGCCGTGGTATCACTCCGGTCGAGCCGGCCCATGCATGCCGAAGCGTGGCTCTCCCACGGTAATCAGAATCAGACTCAGTCACTTTAACTTGTTGATCTAAAAGGATCAACATCTTCGTTGCTCTGCGTATCTTCTCATTTGTGATTTTATCCATAATTTCAGTGGAATATTCCAGCTCGTTCAACCATTTGCTTGATCTTGACTTAGAACGAATACAATTTCTCAACGATTGTAACCCAAGATCACATCGCCAATACTTTTCTATAATGCGACATATAGATATTTTCAGTAAATACATTCAAGAAATATATAAATATTACTATGGAAAATCTATATTTTATCTACCTACTCACTACACAGAATATATATGATTAAGTTTTAATAGATAGTTATCCTACTAATATTATAAACGCGAAAGTTTGTAAGAATGGATGGAAGATTGTTACTCTTTCACGTAGAAACTACTGAATGGATTTTAATGAAACTTTACAATAATACAGCTTATACATCAAAATAACACATAGGTTACTATTTGCCGCGATAACCGACATTTACGCGGGTGGAGTTGCGGACAACAGCTAGTAATAAATAAATATCAGCCCAATGATACAGAAGCATTACTAGGCCGCCATGGTGTGGGTTACCAAGCTGCATTGTTACAATATCTTTACGAACAATGAGTATGGTGACCGGGACTCTTAGATTCTGCTTTTGCTTTCCACCAGGTAGAGTAATTATGGCAGGCCCATAAATAAAAAAAGAAATAGTTTTTATTTCCTCCAACTACTAAATTGGAGAATGGAGATAAATTTTCTTTCTCACTGTATCTCTTTAAGAAATAATTGTTTCTATTCTTAAATCTTCTTTCAACAGCTGAAATTATCCTACAAGTAATGTATGCAATGAGTTAATAAAGAATTATACTAATATGTACTTAAATCGAATGAGTATAAATTAATGTCAAATAAAATAGTTTTGTCTCTCTTGCGCTTTTTGAGAACTTTATCTGCTTTCTCTGCCTCTCTTCCCTTTTTTGAGGTGGTTATTCCTCTATGCATTCATGGTGCCACATATCCTTAATGGCTTGAATCCTATTCTGCACATCCTGGATGTGACTCTCCAACTGTTGTGACACACAGTGAAGCCTGTCCAACTGCATCTGCATAATCTTCCTCTCAGGGCTGTCATTTCGATCTAGGAATTTAAAAGCAAATCAAAACCATACATTAACAAGTTTTGTTTTTGATGGGTATGCTTTTTATGGACGAATAGTGAAAAAGGCCCATGAACTCCTGCAACTCAACAGATGTGTTCCACCCTTAGGCTAAGAACTCAAGAAGTAGTTGTGATCGGCGACCGTCGAGGTAGAGCAGCAGCTGTATTATTTCCAAACTTACACGGTCACGCAGCCGTCGTGATTGCGATAACACTCACCAACTAAAAGGGTGACTATCGCAAAGCGGGCCATTGCTAGACTGCTGGTTATCGATTCTATCGATATCTCTAGACACACACCAGAAACGAGCTGTTCCGTTATACTTGTACCAACCCTTCCCCCATTCTCCAAAAGCCGACAATGCCATTGTGACGCTTCTGCTATTGCGGGTGTCCATGGGGGACGATAATCGCATACCATCAGGCGATACGTGTGCTCGTTTGACCCCAATTCTACGAAAAAAAAAGTGGACTGTTCAAGTTGTTGATGATGTTGATGCCAATTAAAACCGAAATAAAACTTTATACTTACCCACATTGTTATCATAGATCGTGTTAAGGCTATTCATTGTTCTTTGTGAGTTATCTAGAACAGAAAAGATATTAACTACAAAATTACACATATTATTAACTGAGGTAGCTATTTTTTATTATTAGTAAATATAGAGAAGGGAAATGGAGGGTTAGCTATCCCCTTCTGCCTGCAGAAGCTAAACGTGCTGATCTACATTAATATTATAAATTCGAAAGTAATTATCTGTCTGTCTGTTAGGCCGCGTTTCGAAGTCAGCGGGGAGCGGAGCGGCGGCGGCCGCGGAGCGGACAGAGGAGCGAGAACGCCAACCCTTTTTCGAAACCAGCGGGCTAGGCTCCTAGAGTGTTTTAGTGTTGTGTTAATATTACAAAAAATAACTAGTGATTTATTAATATATTAAGAATGTTTAGCAGTATTTGGCAAAACAAGTCTTATAATCTTAAAAAAATCTTGATAAGTCGTAATTGCATACACAATAATTTACTAAAATTGACAAATTAGGAGGGTATTAGGTTGCTATACGAATTCACCAGATCACAGAAAGTACAATGAAAAAAGTAACATAAACCAAGCGAACAGAATTACAAATAACGAAGATGGTTAAAATATTTTAATAAAAAAAATACATATTAATAGAAGCCACAACATTGACAAAATTAAAAATCACTAATCGCAGGTGATTGCTATGATATTCCATCCCTATCTGTCTATATACAACTCTATACTGGTGCGCACCTCTCGTATGCCTCTCGTCGCCCGCTCTCCCCTCCGCTGTGTTCGTAAACACTCCTATATTAGCCTATACATTTGAACGCACAGCTGCCCTCTCCGCTTCCGCGCCCGCTTCGCTGCCGTTGAGTTCGTGTACGCGGCCTTACAGTTTCACGGCTAAACCGCTGCACGGATTTAATGAAATTTCGTATGATATATGATGATACTTTGATTCTTGAGGAAGAATATANTTTGTGATCGGCGACCATCGAGGTAGAGCAGAAGCTGTATTATTTCCAAACTTACACGGTCACGCAGCCGTCGTGATTGCGATAACACTCACCAACTAAAAGGGTGACTATCGCAAAGCGGGCCATTGCTAGACTGCTGGTTATCGATTAGTTCAATTCCAGCTACCACTGACCGCTCTAGACACACACCAGAAACGAGCTGTTCCGTTATACTTATACCAACCCTTCCTCCATTCCCCAAAAGCCGACAATGCAATTGTGACGCTTCTGCTATTGCGGGTGTCCATGGGGGACGATAATCGCTTACCATCAGGCGATACGTGTGCTTGTTTGACCCCAATTCTATGAAAAAAAAAGTGGACTGTTCAAGTTGTTGATGATGTTGATGCCAATCAAAACCGAAATAAAACTTTACACTTACCCACATTGTTATCATAGATCGTGTTAAGGCTATTCATTGTTCTTTGTGAGTTATCTAGAACAGAAAAGATATTAAATACAAAATTACACATATTATTAACTGAGGTAGCTATTTTTTATTATTAGTAAATATAGAGAAGGGAAATGGAGGCTTAGCTCTCCCCTTCTGCCTGCAGAAGCTAAACGTGCTGATCTACATTAATATTATGAATTCGAAAGTAATTATCTGTCTGTCTGTTAGGCCGCGTTTCGAAGTCAGCGGGGAGCGAAGCGGCGGCGGCAGCGGAGCGGACAGAGGAGCGAGAACGCCAACCCTTTTTCGAAACCAGCGGGCTAGGCTCCTAGAGCGTTTTAGTGTTGTGTTAATATCACAAAAAATAACTAGTGATTTATTAATATATTAAGAATGTTTAGCAGTATTTGGCAACACAAATCTTATAATCTTAAAAAAATCTTGATAAGTCGTAATTGCATACACAATAATTTACTAAAATTGACAAATTAGGAGGGTATTAGGTTGCTATACGAATTCACCAGATCACAGAAAGTACAATGAAAAAAGTAACATAAACCAAGCGAACAGAATTACAAATAACGAAGATGGTTAAAATGTTTTAATAGCAATCAATAAAAACATAACATATTAATAAAAGCCACAACATTGACAAAATTAAAAATCACTAATCGCAGGTGATTGCTATGATATTCCATCCCTATCTGTCTATATACAACTCTATACTGGTGCGCACCTCTCGTATGCCTCTCGTCGCCCGCTCTCCCCTCCGCTGTGTTCGTAAACACTCCTATATTAGCCTATACGTTTGAACGCACAGCTGCCCTCTCCGCTTCCGCGCCCGCTTCGCTGCCGTTGAGTTCGTGTACGCGGCCTTACAGTTTCACGGCTAAACCGCTGCACGGATTTAATGAAATTTCGTATGATATATGATGATACTTTGATTCTTGAGGAAGAATATAGGCTACTTTTCACCGCGATAATCGATATACTGGCTTATTACGGGGATTAACCACTCCAGCTTGTAATATCACAATTCAATCTCAGAAAAAACTGCCTACTTACATGGTCCTTGTCCCAGACCAAATCTCGCGAGCCTCGACCTCCTGTTCGTCATCCTGAGCTGTGGGCCTTGTACAATTTCTTGGTTTTCAGTTTCATCTGAAGGAACATTCAAGTCAGGAAAGTCCAAAAACTGGAAATTAAAAAGACCATCAGCAAAACAAGAAAATTGTTATTTTACATTAGAAAGTAAGGTTTTTTGGTCTACTTAACCATGCTGGCCACTAAATATATACATTGGCAGACTTATCTTCTCCAGTAAACCTTCAGGTGGTGTAGAAATCTTATAAGATAAGTGCACAGAACCTACATATTATGTACTTAAATATTATTATTATTACCATGTTCCCATTAATTTCCAAAGATTTTGATCAATAAGAAAGTTATTATGCTTACTTCTTCAACATTAATATCCCGAACAAACTCTTCTTCTTCAACAAGACGGAGAAGTCTCTTGCCCATCTCATCAACCGCCTCAGGGTTGTCTACATTCTCATTGGAGTCTGTCTGATTCTTTAATGTCAACTTCCAAGTTGACAAAACCTGTAAGAAATAATAATTCAACACATTAATCATAATAAAAAAATAAATAATTAATTGTTAATACTAATGTTTAATGCACAATCACTTTTCATGGAGATTTGATATAAAAATTTCTGAAGTCACAGCCTACCTACTACCTTTTCTTCTACTTCTAGCGATAATTGAGCAATAATGGGAGTAGAGAGAGTAAGTTAGCCTTTATGAATTCCACATTAATTAAATATTTTCTTTATCTTCAAACTATAACTCATAAGCACAGACAGGTTGCAGTCAAGTGAAAAACCTTGAGTAGTGTGACTGAATGTCCAGTGCTCGAAATTAATTTAATTCTTATATTTCAGACACCTGAGACACATGCCATCTAGTGCCAAATTAAGCAGAGCTTGGACTGTGGGTACTTGACAATTGATATCAATACATATGTACTTTTTTTGTAAATACATACATATTGTACATAGAAGACACCAAAACTCAAAAAGAAATATTTGCAGATCATACAAAAATTAGGTCCATTGTGGGCATTGAACCCGAGACCTCAAGCGAGAGAGTCGCATACGCTACTACTGTGTCTGTAAATTATGCATAAAACATTGTTATACAATGTGAAATAAAAGTAAAAATAAATATTATTTTGGATTTTTTGAGAATAATATCTCAAAAAAAGGACTGTGTGGTTTTATGAAATCACGGTAATAGTGAACTTTTTGCACATGCAAATAAATAAATCTAATAAAACAAATAAATAACAATATTTACATTAAAGACTGACAAAAACAAACAAATTAGCGTGGAGCACTGGCACACCGTCCGACTGGCCACTGGACACTGGCCGACCGTCACGCGTCACGCGACATGCGATACACAGGCCAAAGATTTTGAGACGATGTAATAAAAGTTTCACTTTAATTATTCTGAACTTACTGTTTTCCATCGGACTACAGATCTTTTAGCCCCATTTGGAACGTTATTGAGTTTTTCAACTAGTTTTTCCCAATTTGCATCATGGATCCTTCTAGTACCTCTCAAGATTTTTTCATGGCTTAATGTTGGATTTTTTTCTATTTCGTCTAGCAGTAAACTCAGCTGTTTATTTGTAACACTCTTCTTGTTTTCCATCTGTGAATTAATTATTTCAGAACATTAGCATTATGATCATTTTATAAAATTACATTTAAGCATGAAAATTTAAGTTTTGGTTTTTAATTTATAATAAGCAAAGTACAAAAAAAAATGATCTGCAATTATTCTTTACTATAAAAAACCTATTTTTACCATTATCGTGGAAGGATCAAAATTATTGCTGATTGCTACTGGACTATATTTTCAAAGAACATAAAATGGAGCTCCTTGAAAATTAAATATATTCGGAATCAATCAATATTAAAGGAAAACGTTCAGGGTTGCCGTTATAATTAAAACTCAGTTGACTTACATTAAAATGAACATTAACTCAGTCTTTTAAAATATTAATAGGAATATATTTGTTAAATAACGTTAGCTACTGGTTTTTGATTCAGTGATTATTTTTGGTTTTTAGTATTTGTAAGAAAATTTGTTTACCATTAATGTGTCAAAACATCGTATAACTTCCTATCACTTTTAAATTTAACAAACATGAAACAGTCGATTAAAGGAGGTAGAAAGAAAGATGCACTAATAAACATGTTGTGAGACGGTTTAGAATCGGAATAACATGGACTTTATAATATATTCTTTCAAAGTATATATGTTAAATGTTTAGAATAATACTAATTATTGTAAAATTAATCATAAATAAGACAATTTAACATAACACTTTTAAAAACACTAAGCATAAATCTTATTGGACATCACTAGCGGTACTTCTTTCAGTTTTTCCAGCTGCTGAGTTGTCAAGTTCATGTGGTTAGAGAAACTGTCAGTGTTGGAAAAGAGCGAATTTATTAATAATTACATGAATATTAACATGGATTTTGAATTAAAATTAGATTGAGCTTAAAATTGTAAGATGCGGTGGTGTCTGCTGCTCATTTTTACATGCATAATAAGTGCGAAAGCGTGGGACGACGATGATTTGGAAGTGTTTGACGTGGTTGAAGAAGTGAATCAGAACTTCTACGAGTTGATGGGTGTTAAACAGGTAGAAAGTGATCTTAGGTAGTCTAGGACGTAAAAGCTTTATAATTTACTTATTTCTCGTCAATAACTACACCAACGGATATGTATGTTGTATGAAGTCTGTCAAGGTTTTTTCTTATTATCTTGGAAGTGATAATTAATCGTCTCTTTAATCTTAATCTCTTTACTTGCCAAAGACTAATAAATAATACATTGCATGTGTTACATGCCATACTTACCATAAATGCTGACTGTTTAATTTAGAAATTAAAATTATTTAGAATAAACAATCTTAGAAAGAGTAAATGTATCATGTGTTTGCTCTTGTAAACTAGCGTTTGTATTTTGTTTATTATTAATGTGTTATAATAATAAGATAACAGATGTAGCGTTTGAAATAAAATAAGAAAAAATGTTATTCATTTTATTTACATAAATTAATAATTATTCTTGTTATTCTACTATCAGGATGCATCACAGTCAGAAATAAAATCAGCGTTTAAGAAATTAACATTGAAATTACACCCGGACAAGAATGACTCTCCAGATGCCGATGTACAGTTCAGGAACCTGGTCTCAGTCCACAATATACTCAAGGACCCAGGGAAACGAGAGAAGTATGCAATTTGGAAATATTAAAATATACAAGTAATGTCTAAGCATGGAATAAGTTGTGATATAGTTGTTATTTATACATAGGTCTGTGAACCTTTTTCATTGACATAGGTTCAAGACCCGTAACAGTTATTGTACAAGCTCTATAGCTCTTAAAGTAGTGAAATTTGGTTACAAGAATTAAAAATGACAGTTGCACTGTTTTATTTCCTCTGTCTGGGTTTAACAAAGGAAAAATGTTGCTATTGGTGTTGAAATTTATTGATAGTTCTTTATTGATAATTGATTATGATATTGTAGCATTAAATATCAAAAAGTAAAGGTGATATGATGATATGATCCTAACTTTTCAAGATATTACATCAAACTACTTTTAAGCTACCCCAGGTTTTACACCATTTAGCAATAAGTGATTGATGTCTTCGTTAGTGTTTGCCAACTATGTAATTATACACAGATATTAAACACGTCAAATCAAAACATACAACATCAATATTCAACTTGATACTATTGTCATATTACGTAACCGAACAAAGGAGACTAGATCTCATAACACAGGGAATCCTAGCCTACCTCTAATCTTCTATACAAATGAATAAAATAGGAGTATCCTTTGTAATATTAAAATAACCGCTTTTTGCTAAAAGAATATATATGTAAACAAATGTGTTTACACATATATTTATTGCATATACAAAAATATAATTTTAATTTTTTTTTGTTTGTCTATCAGTCTGTCTCTTGGTTCTGGCTAATCTCTGGAATGGCAGGACCGATTTTATAGGCACTTTCACTGGCAAATAGTTGATGATGTAGGGAGTAACTTAAGCTTCTTTGGCAACTTGACTTGCTTTTGCTACGCGGCGTTACTCGCGGTTACAACAATAACCGCGGGGAACACTGCTGGGGCACAGGGCATTGCGTCCGCCAATGTACAGTAAGTGCATATTATTGTAAATAAATAAGACAATTATTTACAGATACAATGAAGTACTCAAAAATGGTCTTCCTAACTGGAGATCAGCGATATACTACTACCGGCATGTGAGAAAGATGGGTCTAGCTGAAGGTTCCATTATCTTGTTCATCATCATTACATTTGGACAGTACGCTGTAGGATGGGCTGCATATGCTGAAAAAAGGTTTACGGCAGTAAGTAATTTATATATTGTATAGGGCCTTATTTGTTTAAAGTATAGCAATTATTTTTTAGAGCTCTGAACAATAGAAACTCGTTCCTTATTACACTCTCGTGTAATCTGCTTTCCGAAAATTGCCCTCTTGTGCTAGTGTACAGCTATTCCTAGGTCAGGGGTCTCATATAATTGTTGGCAATACTTGTTATATAATTTGTTATTGTAAATAGAATAACTGTTACTTTTCTATTGTATGGTTAAGTTTATGCAATAAACTATTATTATTATTATTCATTTTATTCATATAGAAGATAAATTGATAAATTTCCATAACTACAATACTTTTAAAAAAATGGAAGAGAAAGGCATCAGTGTAAAAGTGAATAATGATTGCAGCACTAAATACGTCCAGTTAAGTTACGTAAATGATCATTACCAATGTAACGGTTGACTGAATTGAAAAACACCAAACTGTGCAACAAAAAAAAACAATTGTGCAAATAATAAGTTGCAAGCCACTTACGTAATAATTCAAAGCTATTATCGTAAAATTTTACAAGGAAAATCTATATATATGTGAAGCAAAAACTTTGTACCTTTTTTACGAAAATTCCGAAAATAATTATAATTTATTAAAAGAATATCAAAACTAAAAAAAAAATTAAATAGAGGTTGAATTGTAACCAATATACGATCACAAGTCATAATATTTTTTATCTTGCAAGTATCTGAAGTTTAAAAGTGAAATCTAATTTAAGTATTATACAAACTATTCATTGTAAAATTAAAAGGATATATTAGTCATTACTTTAAACAACATCTTGAAATTATATAAACATGTTTACTGCCAAGTTGTTCATAAGACTGAATTTGTTGTAACCTGCTTTGCTATTGTTTACTCAAATCATGGCCACGAACTGAACTCTTAAAATATCTGTTGATCTACAGGTTTTTATACGTAAAAAAGGTGTTTAAACTTATTAAAAAAATATATATAATTTCAGGAACAAATACTAAGTAGCAGAGGTAAAAAACACGCAAAGAAGTCCGGCTTTGAACAAGGTTTATCAGAGATATTAGATCAACTGCCGAAACCGAGTATAAAGGATACACTACCGTTTCAAATACCGCGATGTGCTTGGTGGATGGTAACCGCTGTACCGAGGGGTATTATGGAGATTAGGAGGATTATGAAAGAGAAGGAGGAAGAAGCCAGAAGACAGAAAAAGAGGTAAGAAAATGTTGTCACGTAAAACCCAGTTTCTAGGCGTAATTAAACATGTACGTGATTCGACCTTCAGAATAACAGCTGTGTAAGTGTGCTAACGCATTCGATTTGTACAAAACACGTGATGAGTGAAATACCCAAACGAATTAACTTAAACGTTTAATTTGTTAATTAAGTACATATTACAATTTATTATTCCTAAGGCGTGACAGCTTGTTCGATGTCAGAACAAAAAGTGAATCTTTATAGTCTAAATTATAATTGAATGAAATATAACGATATAACGCAATCGCTGAATCACAAGTTGGTCCCCACGGTATGATAATTCTCGGTAGCGCTCGATGTTCGGGAGGTCTTGCGAAACAAAGCAGCGACCGTGGTGCAGGTGGTAGCTTCCAGGAACGCCGTGGGTCATAAATGGTGTGATTATTTCTTAACACGTGTACAAACAGATAGTAAAATTTGTAGCTAAATAACACCTAGACACAGAACGAGTAATTATACTTATCATAGGGATATAGATAGAAATTTTGTTCTGAGCATCGAACCCACCACCTCACCACCCAAAACCAACAAGTTTCAATTACTTATTAAGATAAATGTTTTTTTTTAAATATAAATTTCATTTTGGCAAATGTTTTAGTTGTCAAAACGGTTAGCGATAATGTACCATGCAGTGATGTAACACTATGACTAATTGTTGCCAGCGAACATTTAGTAATTTATTGCAATAAAAGATCAAGACGTGACGTAAATTCTATAACGATTTTCCTTAACAAACAGCTTTTATAACAAATGTGTGATGTATGGTATGGTGATTTTTTATTTGATATTGAAATAGATGTTTGTCTCCCTCTAGGTGTTAAATACCAAACGTTGAATGCCTGACAGTTTGATCAGTTTGCACTGGCTATGCCTATGTAAAAGAAGAACCTTTTTCTCTTCAATAGTTTTTCTAAAATAATTTTCGAAAAAAATACACAGTACATGTATCATTATCGCCTTTAATAGTTTACTGGATAAAGCCTCTACTTGAAGTTTTGGCCAACAATACAACGCTGACCGGATTGGTTTATACACACCCGATCCTATGGTTTGTTTAAATCAAATTTTCTTTTTTACTGCTGGTTACTGGTAACCGTAGTGGCTGTGTCCGGTAGCAGCAATCGGACAGTCACCGGTTGCTACTTCTGGCCACAATTGGTCGCTTGTTTTCCGTCTCTCTCACATAGGGTAGATGGCTGGTGGCGCACACAAGAGACAGACACCAAATGCAACTCTCTGATAGCGCAATACAATTGATTTTTTCCCGTGGGCGAGCCACTAACTCCCAAGGCCGGCAACGCACTTGTGACGCCTCTGGTGTGGCGGTAATCGCTTACCATCAGGCTATTGGTCTGCTAGTATGCAACCTATTCCAGAAAAAAAATTGTTAATCTTGCTTGTGTCTTCAGCTGACGGCTTTTAGTTTCCAGGTACCGACACCGAACACTTTTTGATCGTCACGAGTATGTATTAGGTGAAAGCAACCGGACACATTTTTTTTGTGTATGCGCATGAAGTAGTTGATATCGTTCTGGTTTTATAGAAATCGAATATTCATCGGTAGCTTGTATCTAACACTGGACACAAAAGTGTCCACTTTTGCACCTTGCATTAGTTATGACGACACTCATGGGACAGTAGATGTGAAGTCACTGAGTATTCTTAATCCGTCACCACACGTATCATTAGATGGAATGATCAATGAACGGATAGGTGTTCACATATATTTGTTATTATAACTCTCAACCTAAGTCTATTTCCAAATCAAAGTGGCGGCCACGCCCGCTCACAACTACACACGGCCGTCTATTCCCAACCTAGGTAGATCATAGTTCGGATTCGAAAGTCGCGTATAAAATGTTTCAATTGACAGTATATAAGTATTAATTACTACGCGCAGGGAACAAGAAGAGAAGGCTCGTGCGGTGCGAGAGGCGGCGGCAGCGGCCGAGGCTCGTGCGGCGGGCGGCGGCGCGCGCAAGCGGCGCGGGTTCGTGCCGCCCGCCAGGCCCGGCGGGGACTGCCTGCTCGAGCCCGGTGAAGAGCCTGAAACTGGACCCGTCGTGGTGGCAGTACGACAGGTACGCGGAATCGTTACTCATTAAACCTTCTTACACTATGATATTGGGATTCGAATGAGCGAACTTTACAATAATCCTGTTTGTTACATCTGACGTCATATCATTTGAAACCGAAGCTACAGATAGACATGCTCTATAATAGCACGTTAGTGAGCATACTTATGAGTATGCTTAAAATGAGCATGCTTTTGAACTGATTACATTTGCTAGCACAAGGCACGCCAGTGATAAGCATACTTCCGAACAAGAATGCCTTAAGAAAATAATTTTAGTAACCATCATAGACAGTCAAGTAGTAATCCAAACCGAACTCAACAATATCGTGTTGTAATTTATCGTGGTTTCTACCCACGCGCCATTCTTCACAGCACAACTTTACAAATTGAATAAAAACAATTCACAACATACAAAACCGTTCGAATAGTATTCAAACACGAGAGGAAGATTAAATTAACTATTAAATTCAAATTAACTACTAAGCAAACATGTTCAGAGATGCTCAAAGTACGCCACCTTCCACCCACGCTACAGGTAGTATGCTTGGAAATCGAACGGCGGACGATTCTTGAGCACGCTCGAAATAAGCATGCCTGTTGCTAGCAACGTTTTGACACACTTGCTACTAAGTAACATTTGCTCATTAAGAGCATGCTTTCGTGCTAAAAATGAGCATGTCTATATGTAGCTTTACCCATGCACCTCCCGCTCGTTGGTCAGATTATTGACCAATGAGGGGAAATTTTCTTGTTTTGTCGTATCTCTATCGCTTTTCAATCAGAAATCCTTTCATCCCATTAATTACAGGAAAGCTGCTGCTATAAAACTGCTGTTTTATATAAATATAGACTAGGTACTAACTGACCTACGCAACGTCGTCTACGTGTCGTACTGGCCATAGCGTTATAACAGCGCACGCAATGAAAGCTCTCAAGAAGGATCATTTTCACCCATTATTGCATTTTTTTTGTTAATACTCCACTCTTATTGGTCGCAACGTGATGATATATGGCCTATAGCCTTCTTTGATAACTGGGTTACCTAACACTGATTTCTTTAAATCGGATTAGTACTTCCTGCTATTGGGGAGTTTATCCAAACAAGCAAGCAAACTATTTAGCTTTATAATATCAAGTATAGATGGACTTACTATCAAAAATATATATACTAATTTGTCACTTTGTTGTCCAAAAAAATTTCTTCTATTTCCAGCCTGCACCTCCAGTGATCACAGGTGGACTATGGACAGACGATGACCTGGCGGAGTTGGTTCGTCTGGTGAAGAAGTACCCGGGCGGTTCAGCCGAGCGCTGGGAGCGTATCGCCGAGGCCATGTGTCGCAGCGTGCCCGAGGTCACGCACATGGCCGCCAAGCTCAAGGAGAACTGCTACAAGATACCTGGCCAGGAGCCGGAACAACCCCAAGTGGTTGAACCACCTAAAAAGGTAATTGAGAACTCCAAGTTTCGATCTACCTATTAATAATCCACTCCACTTGAACAGAAGTACAATAACAAACTTAAACATGTTTAAAAGAAAATAGTATGATCACCGTTAAATATTCCAAGTTACCGACTGATTTCTGCGTAAAACATATTGATTTATTTGTTTTGTAATTTTTACTCCCGATCGAAGTTTCATCATCGAACTTTGAACGGGATTTACATCATAGAGAGGATAGATGGAACTTTATGCAATACATTCTAGAGTCAAACTCACTTGTACATATTTATTATGGCATTTAACATTTAAGTTCCGTGATGAAACTTCGAGCGGGAGTAGAAATAACAAAAAAAAAAAGAATATGTCTTACGAAGTAATCAGTCAGTAACTTGGAATATTAAATGGTGATCATATTTTTATGAATAGAATAGAATAAGAGAGGATAGATGTAACCTTATGCAATACATTCTAGAATCAAACTCACTTGTACTTATTGCACTATTTTATTAAGTTTATACCTGACTGGTTTCGCCTTATGGCATTTAACATTTAACCTTCGATATTGCTATAAGGCGAAACCGGTCAAGTATAAACTTAATTGAAATAGTGGAATAAGTTCAAGCGAGTTTTATTCTCTTTGTTACATTGAGTATATATACACATTACATTTTGAAATATATAAAAACGAAAATAAAATTCATATTTAAAAATATAAAAGTTCAGAATACAGGCATCAAGAAACTGGTGGTTAGGGCTCCAAAGACAGGAGGACGTGCCGTGTCAAGGAGGACTGCCTTTTAAAATAGACCCTTGATCCAGCCTTCTAACGTGAACCTCTTAAGATAGGTCGAGGCTATTGGCTATCAATCCGTGAGTGTTTATGACTGTGGGAAAAACTATCATCGAATCTACATCCCACAATACGACAATCCCGTGAGATAAATCCAATAATAACACGACCGTCTGACCCCATATTATTCAGAGCCCGTTCGAACCAGACCGTCGATAAAAATGATTTCTAAATAACCTAGATAGATAACGAACAGGTGTATATGTACGGCAGGTGAAAACTCGCAAAGCGGAGGAGGTGTCGGGCGGCAACTGGTCGCAGGCGCAGCAGAAGGCGCTGGAGGCGGCGCTGGCGCGGCACCCCAAGGGCGGCGCCGCCGACCGCTGGGGCAAGATCGCCGCGCAGGTGCCGGGGAAGACCAAAGTGCGTCCGCACACGTTATAGCGCTCAATTTAGCTCTATAATAATAACTATTTTAAATGTTCTCTAAAAGATTTAATTCTAGTCTTGTTAAATGTTATTAATACTCAAAAAAAAAAAATATCAGTTCTTTTTAAGAAGAAACTTCTTAAGAAATAAGTATGATCGTATTTTAATGTATGTTATGTCAAAACTCTATCATCGAACTGACCTCTCTCTAAACCGATTTGATTTTCTTTTTTTAATTTGAGAAAGTATAAACGTTTACTTTTTAAACCCATCTAATTATGAAGAATACAATTTATTACCTGTGAAGGCTCACTGAAGTTACTGATGCTGTTTTAAAGGTTAATTATTAATTATACACTATTAACATAATCACAACGGAAAAAATGGAGACAGAATATGCCTTTAATGGCTAAACCGCTAAACCAAGTAGTATAGCCATAAAAGCGCAGTGAAAGCGTATGCGACTGCTGTTCTCGAGGTCTCAGGTTCGATACCAGATCGCTCTAAATGTTTGTATGATCTGCAAATATTTGTTTCGAAGTTTGGGTGTTCTACAAAAAAAAAGTATATATGTATTTATATCAGTTGTCTAGTACCCATAATACAAGGCTCTGCGCTAGTTTGGGACTAAACAGCGTTGTGTGTTCGATGTCCACAATATTTATTTATTTAATGGTAAGGATGTATAACATTAAATTTAATTTCCAGGAGGAATGTATGCAGAGGTGTAAATACTTATCCGAGATGGTGAAGAAGCAAAAACAGAAAGAGGAAGAAGAAGCTCAACAGAAAGAAACAGAAGCACAAGAAGATGCATCACAAGACAACGAAGAGACGTAAAAACGCTGTGAATATTTTATCATTACAAATTTATGACATGACATTAAAGTTCTGTTTACTTTTAGTACTGGCTTGTATAAAAGACATTTAAATGGTATCCAATTTTATACAGTTGCTGAGGAATAAATTATTTCAAAGTATATTTTGTTATCACTTGTTTAAAGTCCTCGACGGCATGTGTCAATCTTCCAAGGTTGACTCACAATAACCTATTTCATGATAAATTTATTCACGTTGCTATTACATCAAGGTACGGGCAATAGGAGGGGCAGATGTGGTTGCGTGGATCATCTAGTATATATACAGGGTGGATATGACAATACGACATTAATTTGAACCAGACCTACCTTTTAATGATACAAGTCCACCTACAAAATTTCAATAAAATTGGTTCAGTAGTTTAGCCATAGGACACTATATTCCGTTTCTGAAAATTACTTCATGATGTTGTTGGGTTAACGACCGATGTTACACATACCGCTACCTTTGAAGCAGCTGTCGACGTCGGCGCGGGAGCCATGCGTCGTTTTATATTATATTGGTTATTAATAGGTATTTTACAGTGATTTTATAGTGCCAGGACACATTGGTTAAGTTTGTTAGCTGTGACGTAGCCTTATATTATTTCGTGCGAGTTTAAATGAAACAATGCCTCGACTCGATTATACACATACGGTTACCGAATAATTTACTACGGATAAGATATTAATTTACGGAGAATGCTCGTTTATCCTACCTACAAATAGTTGGATTATTGTACAAACTATCTAGTAGATACGATATCCATCTCTGTTTTCTTATAGAGCTCTTCCAGTTATAACCTCAACACGAGATGATGAGATGGATTTATTTTATTCGTAACTGTGTAATTAAAAAAAAACTAAGATAAGATAAATATAGAAATAATAGGATTATTAATCAAAATGATGATATTGTTATAATACCTATAAAAATTTTGTTTAAAAATTTGGTGACCAAAATTTATATTTTATCACAATAGTTAAAACTAAGGTCACATAAATACATTTTTCAAAATGTTCATTTTAAATTTTAGATTTCATAAATCTGTTCAATTTAAATGAATATCATTGTTATAATAATAATTATATGTTTGCTCAAACTATTGCTTAAAAAATGGATTAAAATGAATAGTGAAGCAAATAAATTTAGATATGTATAGATCTACTTATATACGCAGGTAGGAAATGATAAAATTTAGAAAAATATTTTTTTAGATATTTTAAAGACATTCCACCAGATGGTAGTTGGGCTGCCTTACCGGGCGAGCACGAGCAGCCGTCCTCGCAACTCAGCTGCAGCACCAGCCCCTCGTACTGCAGCGGTCTGCAGCACTCGCACTTGGCGTCGTGCGACCCGGTCACACTTCCGATTCTTTATATAAAATCACTCCGTCAGACAGCAGGGAAAAAAATATATATATTACTTATGAAAAAGTATATTAAATAATTTGCTCATTTCTTTGTCATTAGAAATAACGTTATAAAAATATACTGACTTGTTATATTTAGTGCCGAAGTCGCAGCTTCCCTCGCAATCACGCTGTTAGCCTACCCTCGCTTCAAGAAAATCTTCAGTGTCAATTTTCTGGTGCACCGTGGAATTTTCTTGTAGTCTAGTAGTCAGAGTATTCCTGCTCATTGCCCTGATATACTTGCTACCTTGAACTCTAACAACATACACGCCATTTTAGTCTCAGAAACATGGTTTAAACCATGATTGTCATCTACATCATATTCTCTTCCAGATTTCAATCTTGTGAGTAATGATTGCGCGATTGGTGGTGGAGGAGGTGTTAGTATATATCTACGACTACATATTCCTTTAACAATTGTAAGTATGTCCTCACAGCCCCCACCATCGGACGCAGGAGAACATCTCTTCTTAGAATTAGACTTCAATCATGCAAAAGTTTTACTGGGAGTATACTATTCGCCGTCTTTACGCACCAACTACTTTTCCTCCTTCGAAAATGTACTTGAAAAATTAACTCCCTCTTATAGCCACACTATAATAATGGGTGACTTCAATACTTGCCTGTTGAAAAATGACTATAGCTCGTCTTCGCTGCGCACATTAGTCAATTCTAATAACCTATCACTTCTAACATTTGATGCTACCCACCACTTTCCTAACTGCACTCAATCTCTTCCTGACCTTAGCCATGGTCAGTGTCCAGCTGATGCATTCTCTTATCATGACTGGATATTTCTATCGTATGCTATCCGTCCCCCCAAGGCAAAGCCAAGAATTCTTGTGCAACGTAATTTTGGTGGTATGGTATAGGTATACTCACAGAAAGTTCCAGAATCAAATGAAAGTTGAGTTGAAGGTAGGAACAAAACTTTGATGTCGTTCACAAACAGAAGGATAAAGTTCACAGTATATAATACATTAAGTTTAGGTGAAAAGGAATACAATTAAAAGACATACAACAACACGCACGAAACTTAGCGATTCTAATTATGATAATCACCAACTAATACAATTAACGCAACACGTCAGGTTTCGCGCGACCGAGGGCAGTTCGATACTGAATTCATCGATGCGCTTACACCGGCCGATTACTATATGCCTCGTAAGAAAGGGTGTGGTCCCGTTACGGCAAACGTATACAATATCAATAAATATTATTTGATTTACTTATATTATTCATATTATTAGTAATTGTTATTTATTCTAATAATAATAATATACAGTGATAAGGAAAGAGTAATAATATCAGATAATGAAATGTTTACATAGATATAAATTCAATAGAATAGGAAATAGAATATTATAAGGATTGACTTCGGATAGTATTAATACTGTATATATATGTGTGTGTGCATGTATGTCTGTATGTATGTAAACCTCCTACAGTGGAATAAACCTTGCTAATCTTAAAGAATATGCGCAAAACATCGACTGGTCTGATTTGTTAGATTCGCAGTGTGTGAATGAAAAAGTAGAAATATTTACCGAAAATTTAACGCACCCTTGCGATCAATTAAAATTAAACATGTAATTCCTCCATGGCTTACTGAGGAGATACGTCAGATTATGTCCAAAAAATGTTTAGTGAAAAGCAAATAGGTATAAGCATCCAACGGACCAACCAAGCAGACCAACGGACGCTAACTTGGAAAAATATGTGTACCTGAGAAATCTCTGCAATAAGATGTGTAAAAATGCACAACGCCAACACATCCACTCTTCCGTAGAAAACGGAGATCCAGCAAAAGTCTGAAAATTTCTACGAACGTTGGGAGTCAGGAGATCTCGTCAAGACTCTATTCCTAAAAAATTAAATATTGATTTACTTAATAAACATTTCTGTACCTCGTCTTACATTGATGTCAATACTAAATCTAATACTCTCAAATATATTTCGTCTATCTCAGCTCCCAACTACTCACCTTTCGTCTTTGATCAATTGCTTGCTTGTGATGTTAGGAAGACCATTCTGGCGATTTCATCAAATGCCGTAGGAAGTAATTTTATCAGCCGCAACATGATTCTGACCATCCTTGGCGAACTACTTCCCATTCTCCGCAATATCCTTAATCATTCCGTGTCAAGTGCTGTTTTTCCATTTGATTGAAAAGGTGCTCAAATAATCCCTCTACCCAAAAAAGTTCAGCCCTCTTTATTTTCTGACTACCGGCTCATATCCATTTTACCTTTCCTATCTAAAGTGCTTGAACGCCTCATACACCCCAGCAAAGTTATTTCCTTTTTAAAAATTCTTTACTGAATCCCTTCCAATCTGTTTCCGTCCAGGTCATAGCACGACTTCTGCGCTGATACACATTATTGACAGCTTCAGACTGGGCATGGATAGTGGAATAATGATAATACTCAACTTACTTGACTTTAGCAACGCCTTCAATACCGTTGATTTTCACATCCTGCTTGCTATACTACGGTCTCTTAACATATCTCCGAGGACAGTTGATTGGTTTCATAGTTACCGCCGGCAACGTATTTGCATTGAAGACTCGATGTCCTCCTGGTGCAGTATCACTGCTGGTGTACCACAGGGTGGCGTTCTATCTCCTTTACTCTTCGCAGTTTTTATAAACTCAATCTCAAACCAATTAAGTACATCCTACTATCTTTATGCAGATGATTTACAAATATATACACAAGCTCCGATTAACTTGTTACCGGAACCATTCAACACAATCAATGCTGACCTATTGCGTATTGAAGAATGGAGTCATAACTATGGACTTAAAGTTGATCCTGTGAAAACGCAGATATGTGTTATTGGCAGTCCCGGTATGGTCTCAAGAGTTGATTGGACACAACTGTCCAAAATTCAATTCAATGGGACCGCCATTGAGATCAGTACTACCGTCAAAAATCTAGGGATCTATGTAGATAATATTTTATCTTGAGGTACACCTATACAGGAAATCAGTCGAAAGATATTTGCTTCTACCGGGTCTTTGCGCAGACTGCGTAACTTTCTTCCGATTGCAACTAGGGCTGCACTTGTACACCACTTCTCCTCCCAATTCTCGACTATGCCGATGTCAACTATCTGAATCTCACCGAAGCAGAACTTGATAGGCTTGAGTGACTACAAAATATTTGCATACGATTTGTATTTGGATTACGCAAATATGATCACGTCTCTGAATTCCATCAAATGCTCAAGTGGCTTCCGATTCGCTCTCGCCGGAATACTCATATCCTTGTTTTCCTGTATAACATCTTGTTCAATCCTAAAGCCCCCCTCTACCTCAAAGAACGATTCAAGTTCCTTAACGACTCACATGAAAAATGTCTAAGGTTTGAGACTGAGGATGCCTCGGCATTCCACTAAATTCTATGGCCAATCCTTTACGGTTGAAGCCGTACGCTTGTGGAATGAACTGCTGATAAATATCAGGAAAGCAAAAACAGTCAACAGCTTTAAGACAACGGTTCAACAATTTTATAGGTCATAACTGATTCAATCACGAATGAGGGCATGATATTAAGGTTTTTCATTATCATATGTGTAATAATTTAAATAATTACGGTAAGTAGTGTATGTGTATGTATGTATATGCATGTATGTATGTCTGTGTATATATGTATCTGTGTATAAATGAATTTATGAAGATATAAAAATTTAAATTTTTCTTTAAAATTAATTGCACCGTCAACTGCTACAGTTTCTCCGATACTTTTCTTTTACTAAGGTTGCCTGGAAGAGATTGCTTTTGGCAATAAGGCCGCCCCTTGTATATTATATTATATGTTGATCATTTTATGTATTCACTTAATATTGTAAAAACGGTGTACTAATAAAGAGTTTTCTATCTATCTCTCTATCTATCTATCACGCAGTCCCACTAATCGCACCAGTACCAATAACCAATCAAAATCATCAGAACCCATTTTTAAGCACTTTTTAAAATTGTTTTACAAAAAACTAATACTAATGAAATCTAATGAAAGATGAATTTTGTTTTATTGTTCGGTTTTTTATATTGTTAAAAATAACAACACCAATAAATCTAGCTAACGCGATCACCACACAAGTATCCATTGGCTTAGCCAACTGAACTGAGGAAAAACTGTTTAAATTTTCGTCGTTCCACATCAAAACTAAAGTCGAAGTTCTTGAAAATCCATATACACTTACAGATCAGTCTGTTTAACTAAACCTGTGAGATTACCACGACAGTTTCATCCGCAGCGCAAACTGCACAGTTCCATCTGCGGATCGGAACGTAATCAAAATGCGCCAATTCAAACTTAACGTGTAAAGGCCGTTATTTTGTCAGGGGGTCAGGTCAGGAATCAGCTAGATCGAGTTATCGTCTTTAAAAGCCCCTGCGTTCCAAAGCTCATGAAAATTGTTTCAACCGTTTCCGAGATTCAGATTATATTATTTTATTACAATTGCTCATTGAAAGGTACCATCATCATCATCATCATCATTAGCCCATCGCAGTCCACTGCTGGACATAGGCCTCTCCAATTTCACGCCACTTAGTTCGATCTTAAAGGTACCCATTAGATGAATATTTTTCAAAACAAATACTTTGTTTAAAAATCGTTAAAGTCTAAAAAAAGTTATAAAGATGTAGTTTGATGCTGGCTCCACTGTGGTGGTGCCTATTTATGAGTCGATGTCGTATAGCTCCAGTGGCGCAATTGGTTAGCGCACGGTACTTATATGACAGTATACGCTGAGGTATGCCGGGGTTGCGAGTTCGAGCCTCGCCTGGAGCAGTTTTTTTGGTAATTCTGTAATGTTCAGAGTATGTGTATGAGTATAGAATCTCGTTAGTTAGTGTAATTTAAAAAAGGTTCAAAAATTTATTTCACACATATTTTAGTGCACTATTCACGAGCAGAAATTAAATTGTCATCATGTGTATTATTACAGTAGTTTTATCCGTGTGTTAGACTCGAATCAAAAAATGTATCTATAAAATTAGTAAGTATTGGTTAAGTCAAAGGGACGAATAATATTTGTGGCAGTCTATGTATGTTTGTATGTTCCACCGTAGCCTAAATTACTAATGGCAGGGGTGACATAAATATTCACATTTTATCAATAGATTTAACGTCGTGTTATAACTTTATCTTGCAATATAACTGGACATTGAATTCCTTATTTCGATCGGCCCAATCGCAACTTCAAACGCGGTTGCTGCCGAGAGCCATTATGATTGATTTATTCAAATTATCTAATCAAAAGTAACTCCATCTGCATGTTACACTGTCACAGCTAAACCGCTGCACTGCTTTCAATAAAATTTAAAATTTGTAATGTAAATTTGTAATTTCCATGTATACAATAAAGATACATAAATAAAAAAAAGCTACGAACACCAAAAGAACTGCTCCAGGCGAGGCTCGAACTCGCAACCCCGGCATAACTCAGCGTATACTGTCATATAAGTACCGTGCGCTAACCAATTGCGCTACCGGAGCACACGATACCAGCCCATATATGTTCCCTAGTACAGTGAACCCAGCATGAAACTACATTTTTATAATAACTTTTTTTGGACTTTTACGATTTATACACAATGTGATTGCTCTAAAAAATAATAATCTTATTGGTACCTTTCAATGAGCAATTCTTGTAAAATAATATATTCTGAATCTCGGAAACTGTTGAAACAACTTTCATGAATTTTGCAACACAGGAGATTTTGAAGGTGATAAATCGATCTAGCAGCGATTCATTTTTTGAAAATATACCCGAAATAAATATATCGGGCGATCATCTCGATCATCCAGGTACTCTTTATAATTCAATTAAACAGTCGTTGCATGACGACAGGGTTGAATCAATTACGATGTTAATGAGTCTGACAATATTCTATTCATGATATATTTGTCATGACAATGAAATAATGCTTATAGAGTGAATTATTTGCCTATCATTTAAATTAGTGGTCATATTAGTCGCAGGACAACCTACGGGTATGCGGCCCTATGAACTGAACGAACGACCAAAACTTTTCAGATGAGATAGAGTCTACGGTTCCAGCTTCATTTCCCATCTGAGACCTAACCTGATATTCTCTTATCAAGCTCAAATGCGACTTCAAGTCCAAAATACCTCCCATTTTTTTAACCATTTACTTTTTTTCTCTCTCCCATATAAAAACCATATTGCATTCACAAGAAGGGTCGGCGGCAGGTAGACGGCTGGATATAAGAGCAATCGGCCAAAATATTTTACAATGGGGTCGCTTCCGGTGTCTGTTTAGTTGGTATTTTTAACGATTCGACGGATTTTAATGCAGTTTTCAGAAACAAAGTGATTCAAGAGGAATGTTCATATGTATAATATATGCGTATTATAGGAGAAGAAATCGGAGAATTTCAAAGACTTCCGTGCGAAGTCTTGCCGTGTCGCTTGTTGTACATAAAATGTTTTAGGTGATTTCTTAATAAGTAACGAATTATTAAAAACAACCCTCTATCTCAATATCTGCCATCTTTATTAAATTCATTGAAAAACTAAAAGATAAAGCAATAAGGAGGGGCAGATATGGTTGTATGAGTCATCTAGAATATATACAGGATGGTAGTGACAATACGACATTAATTTTAAATACACCTATCTACCCATGATGCAAGTCCACTTACAAAATTTCAACAAAATTGGTTCAGTAGTTTAGCCATAGGACACTATATTCCGTTTTTGAAATTTTCTACACGATGTTGTCGCGTTAACGACCAATGTCACAAATACCGCTACCTTTAAAGCAGCTGCCGACGTCGGCGCGAGAGCCCTGTGTCGCGTTATATTATGTTGGTTATGAATAGGTATATTGCAGTGATTTTATAGTGCCAGGACACGTTAGTTAAGTTTGTTAGCTGTGACGTACCCTTATATTATTTTGTGTGAGTTTAAATGAAACAATACATCGACTCGGTTATACACTTATACGATTACTAAATAGGTCCAGTTGTTTAATTTTCATTTAGGTACCTCAGCACGAGATGACTGCTTAACGTGACGTGTTATCATAGGATAACAGTCCAAGTCCAAGTAATGGAGGCCTTTGGGCGACTTAAAAACATCCAACGGCAAGATTACGTAGCTACAACGTTGTCTTGCCAGTCCCCAACCTGAACTTGGCCTGCGTGGGGTCATATGGCTTTAACCCTCCCCTGAGAGGAGACCCGAGCCCAGCAGTGGGACATTATGTGTTGTTGTTGATGATGATTACATAACCACAAACACCAAAAAAAAACTGCTCCAGATGAGGCTCGGACTCGCAACCCCGGCCTATCTCAGCGTATACAGTATATCAATTGCGCTACTGGAGGATACGATAGCAGCCCATATATATCCACCAGTACAGTGAACCCAGCATGAAACTACATCTTTATAATAACTTTTTTTGGATCTTTACGATTTTTATACAAAGTATTTGTTCTAAAAAATAAAATATACCAGTAAGAAATATATCGGGCAATCATATCGGTCATCCAGGCACTATATATCACAACTATTGCATGCACATTTATTTTAAAATTACAATGAAATTTAAAATATTAATAGCCCTTAAAAATCTACAGCAAATATCTACAAACCTGATTTAATGGACATTCATTGAAAAAAAAAATTCAATCGCCATAAGTATAATTTTATAAGAGTTCATATTTTTTTTATAATCTGTGTAAATCAGGTAAAAATAGAAACGAAGGAAAAATCTCATTACATTTTTAAAAATTTTTTTAACCTAATGTCTGAACTGCGAACGTATTATCACTAAACAATACATAACCGCAAACACCAAAAAAAACTGCTCCAGGCGAGGCTCGAACTCGCAACCCCGGCATACCTCAGCGTATACTGTCTTATAAGTACCGTGCGCTAACCAATTGCGCTACCGGAGCACACGATACCAGCCCATATATATCCACCAGTACAGTGAACCCAGCATGAAACTACATCTTTATGATAACTTTTTTTGGACTTTTATGATTTTCACACAAAGTATTTGTTCTAAAAAATATTCATCTAATTAGTACCTTTCAATGAGCAATTCTTGTAAAATAATAAGTCTCGGCAACTGTTGAAACAATTTTCATGAATTTTGGAACGCAGAGGATTTTGAAGGTATGGTTAGGGGCAAGATGCACCCATGGGTCCCGCCGCGGACCCGGTGTCTTCAGCCAGACCCACTTGAATGGGACGTCGGTGCCCATTTGGGCGGAACTAGCGCTGGCGGTGTAACGGCTAAAAGCTAAAAACACTTCCACAGGACCCGGTGACATTCCAGGTCGAGCGTGGATCGTGGCTCTAAACGATGAGGTGCTGGCTCTCGAGAGCCGACTGAGAGGGTTGTTCAGCGTATGCCTCGGGCACGGCTAGTTTCCGAAATTAAGGAAGACAAGGAAACTGGTCCTCATCCGAAAGGAGGGGCGCCCGGCAGAGTCATCATCCGCCTACCGGCCCTTAGTGTTGCTTGACGAGGTGTGCAAACTCTTCGAAAGAGTTATTGCATGGCGCCTCGTCAAGCATCTCATCAGGGTAAGGCCTGTAAGGATCTTTAGACATCGCCAACGCATTCAACACTTTACCCTGGAGTTGCATCAGGGAGGCACTAGTGTATCACCGAGTGCCTCCCTACCTCCGCCGCATAGTTGAGGCTCATCTGACGGACAGAGCCGTGATCTACCCAAGTAGGACCAGTCTTGGTCGGCGTGAAATGTCATGTGGTGTCTTACAGGGGTCGGTCTTAGGGCCACTCCAGTGCAATATTGGCTACGACTGGGTGCTTCGCAGTGCACTCTTGGATGGTGTTGCCGTCACGTGTTATGCGGATGACATGCTTGTGACGACGAGTGGCAGAACGCACCATGATTCAACACTGAAGGCCAGTGCTGGGGTTTCCTAAGTCGTTGAACGAATTCAGCGGCTGGGTCTGGGTCGGCATCGAGCCTTCTATGAGGTATTTGGGGCTTATGCTCGACGGCCGATGGGACTTCGGACACCACTTCCAAAGTCTGGCTCTCAAGTTGGTTGGCGCAGTGCGTACATTGACACGTTTGCGGCCAAACATGAGAGGGCCCGATGACTCCTGCAGGAGACTTTACGCGGGAGTTGTGCGGTACATAGTCCTTTATGGGACCCCACTGTGGGCGGAGGCCCTAAGGGCCAGCACTACTGCGATATTGCGACGGCCGCAACGGGTGTTGGCCATCAGGATCGTAATGGGGGTACCACACGATATCTTTTGAGGCGGCAAGTCTCCTGGCCGGAACCTGATCCACCATGGGACCTGGAAGCGAGAGCCCTTGCTGCTCTTTATCAGTAGCGCAAGGAGGCGCGGGAGTTAGGTAGGAGTCCTGAGACTCAAGAAATCGAAGACCAGAAATCCCAACTCCGCCAGGTCCTCGTGGAGGAATGGAAGGAACGACTCGGGCAACCGAGCGCTGGGCACACCGTTATTGCGGCGGTAAGACCCGTTATGGAGGACTGACTCGAGAGGCGTCACGGGACCCTCTCATATCGGATGACACAGGTGATCACTGGAAAAGGATGCTTCGGTGATCACCATAGTGGCGGTAGCATGATTACGGACATGCTGCGGAGCGAGAGCGCGTGGAACTCTGCAGTTTCTTTCTGCGAGAAAGTTATGCTTGTTAAGGAGACTCCCTAGCGGGACCAGGAGAGATTTAGAAATCTACCGGCCCGCCAGGCCCAGAAAAGTTCCAGGTACAGCAGGCGACTCGGGCGTTGGAGATCGCAGAACGATCTCCGTCCCCCATAAATGCAAGCCTGGGGGTAACAGATGAGGCCATCTGTCACCCTAGCCGAAGCAAAACTGTAATCAAATCTTGCAAGTTAAATTTAAACCACTTCCAGATATCCGATTGAGCTGAAATTTGAAATATGCCCTTAGTTATGATGACCATGCAATTATTTTTTATCGGTATTATTATTCGAACGAATCGGCTGCGTACATATTTCTGAACAACCCACACAATATGGGTATCAAATGAAACGGCTTGAAGGTCTTTTTTATTAGGAAGTAATAAAACCTTGATATTAAAAAAACTTTTTAAATTAGCCACTTTTTTCGTTAATGGGGTTTATTGTTGAAGAAATTTTAAAATGGCTCTATCTCATTGAAATATTTGCATTGATACTCCTTTTCTCAGTATGATATTGTAAATAGAACACATTAGAATACCACAATAAGTTCTTCTTCTTTTGATGTTATGGTAACCAGCCGGATCAGCTATTTCTGCCAATGTCAAGTATTTAAAAGTCTTCAATTCTAAGTCTTCGAGTCTTCAAGTCTTCGTCGTGATGGAACTAATGAAGAAAAATATGAAAAATGTGGATGACATGAAATGGAGACCGTCTGTCGCAAAAACAAAAAACGATCTCCGCCGACTTAGTTGTAGACGCTAGTTGGCGCTGTCATCTCGCATCATTTTATATTTTATATGTGACATCAATAATAACATAAATCTTACATCTAGCGAAGATAAAGGGGCATTATTTACAAGTTTGTTTGAATCGATTGCAACGATATCTCCTAAATATAGGTGATCATTTTTAGTTATGCATTTGAAAACAAGCATTAGGAAGAAAGATTTATGTTCAGAAAATAATAATATAATTACTAGAATTGAAGAATATCATTTAAATACTGTTAAACTTTTTTAAACTGTTTTTTAAAACTTATTTTGAGCGCCACCTAGATTTAAATGAACTTTTCCGGAGTACAGTATGGTACAGGGGAGTATCAGTCTAAATAATATTATGTCATTGTCCAGGATCATAAAGGGAGGAAAACACGCACACGGGTGAGAAATAAGATCGAAACTAAAGATGGTCGAAATTCGTGTGAATCAAAATTTTAAAGGCGAAAAAAAACTTGCAGTTAAATTCATTAATGTTTATTCCATTTTGATTATACACTTTAAATATTTACACATCACAGTTTCTCACATCATCTTTGGTATTATATGTTATTAAGTTGATTGTTTGGGCTTTGTGGTGGGTATAGTTCGTTTATCGCGTGGGTGGTATTGTTTTTCCAAATCTTTGGTAAATTTGAGGTATCTCATTATCGTCTTCTAACTTCTTGGGAGGGTTTTTGACGTTTTTTACTCCAGAATAAACTGTAATAAAATTGTTAAGATTATTCTAATATTCACTAATAAACAACAGGATTATTAATCAAAATGATGATATTTTAATTATAGGTATAAAAAATTTTGTTAAGGAATTTGGAGACATAAATTTAACATTAAACATTAACTGTATTTAAAAAGCTGGTGAAGGAGTACTACTTGTCATTGTCAATACTTGAATAGGATATTTATGGATCTGTATATTTGTTGTGGAGTTATTTGTGTAGGTTTCTGTTATTTCCTTATTAATTCACGTGTATGGAGAACGAGTGTGTATTTGAGCAGGTATAAACCTCTATTGATTTGTTTTTATTATTGTTACTTTTTTCATTTTGTTTTTCTTTTTCTCTTTTTTTTTCCGTTTTTTTATTTTTTAAATTTTTATTTTTTAAATTCTTATTGTAAAGATTGTATTAATTGTGTGTACTACTAAAAATCATACATAACAATCTAATGTCCATGATGGTTGTCTGGAAGAGATCGCCGTGAGCGATAAGACCGCCAATTGTTGTAGTAATCCTTTTTGTCTCTCATTTTATTTAGTATTTTTGTAATATGTACGCNCGCCGTGAGCGATAAGACCGCCAATTGTTGTAGTAATCCTTTTTGTCTCTCATTTTATTTAGTATTTTTGTAATATGTACGCAATGAAGATAAATAAATAAATAAATAAATAAAATAATTATATTTTATCATAATAGTAAAAACTAAGGTCATATAAATTCTTTTTTCAAAATGTTCATTTTACATTTTGAAATGAATATCATTGTTATAATTTTAAATTATATAGTTGCTCAAAGTATTGTTTAAAAAATGGATTAAAATGAATGATGAAGCAAATAAAATAGGCCTACTTAATTATGCAGGAAGGAAATGATAAAATTTAGTAAAATATTTTTTTATATTTTAAAAACATACCACCCGGTGGTAGTGGGTTTGGCTTACCGGGCCGAGCCCAAGTGGGCGGAACGAGGCCGGCGCAGGGCGAGCACGAGCAGGCCTTGGGCGAGGCCAGCTTGTGCGGCTGGCTGGAGCCGTCCTCGCAGCTCAGCTGCAGCACCAGCCCCTCGTACTGCAGCGCGCTGCAGCACTCGCACTTAGCGTCGTGCGACCCGGTCACTGCGGATATACAAATACTTATTAGTTGCTGTGTTTTATTTAATGTACCGACTGCAAAAAAGGAGGAAGTTATTAAAATAATTTTATTTTTTATTATGTTCGTTACCACAACAGTACTTTCGACCGAGTGAATCCATTTTGATGATTCTTTTTTTATTGTTAGCTGCGATAGGAATCTTATTATTAAGATTCCTTTCGCAATTTGATATGATCGCGGTACATACACCAATTTCACATCAAAAAAGAACTACCTATCGGAGAACGATTATTTAAATTCTGAAGCGGATACTTTAATATTCTGTAGCCTTCTTTGGACCACGGTACATAAAAGAGTATTGCATAATCGAAAATGAGAGCGAGAAAAGCGATTTCCCTTTGTCGCTTCCGATTCTTTGTATAAAACCACTCACTCAGATAGCAGAGAGGAAAAAAATGTTACACATGAAAAAGTATATAAAATATCTTGTTGATTTCTTTGTCATTAGAAATGATATAAATATACTGACTGTTGTTATATTTAGTGCCGGAGTCGCAGCTTCCCTCGCAATCGCGCAGTCCCACGATCGGCTCCTTGTTGACGCACACGCCGTGCGGGCCCAGGTGTATGCGCACCTGCCCCACCGTCTCCGAACTGGGGATTGGCCTGGCTACACATTTACCTGTTGAAAATAAAATAAATAACACATGAACATGAATTTTATTAAACCGTAGGAGAGCCACGCTTCGGTGCGATACGATACGATTGGCCCAGTGGTTTGAGCGGTCGCCACGCCGCTTTCTACTGCGCCAAGTGCTGTGGCTCCAAATAGGTTATGGGACAACACTTTGTATGATCCATAAATTGTTGTTCTGAGTCTGGTTGTTCTTTGTGTTCTTTTTCAGAACAAAAATAGACTTACTCAAATCCTGTGCAGGTTCCTCGCAGCGCTGGCAGCAGGTGTCGTTGACGAGGTATTGCGGCTCGCACTGCGACACGTCGGGGCAGGCCTCGCGCGATGACGTCACGAACACCTCCTCGCCCGACTTGTCACACGTGAACGTCGTGCAATTATCTGCAGACTGCCAACTTGTACCTACAGACAAACGCCAGCATTAGTAAGTTCGGGTTTTAATTATGTTGTACTGGCTTGTACTTCTGAGAAATCATAATTGTTTCTGTTTGAGTCTGAACCCCCGTGCCTCGGAGAGCACGTAAAACTGTCAATCCTGAGCGTGATATCTGCCTGGTGGTGTTTGTTTACCGTCCCATCGGTTTATGAGAGGGAACAGAGAGTGCACCTGTTTTTGCGCACACACTTCTACACTATAGTATCTCCTGCGTAGTTGGCTGGTCTCCGTTGAGATAGGACGCCATGGCCGTATTCGGCTGGGAGAACATCATTACCATTTCTGACCTATTTACTCAACATACGAAGTTAAGTGATGATCCTTTGAGTAGTTAAAACCTGAACACATAGGAAACAAACTTTATTATTTATAATTATAACTAGTTTTTACCAGAGGTTAACTTATATTAATGTTATTTTTCCGCCATTTTTTGAGGTATCAAAAGCCACGTTTATGGGCAAAATTATAAATAATAATCCGGAAAAGCTTATTTTAGACTGTAGTCTATTTCTAAATGTAATTGTTATTTGTTCATCAGTTCTCATGTGGTTCATACGCAAACATTCAAACTTAAAATGGTTATTGACATGTACATTTATAATTATGTATTGACCAGAATTCATTAGTGAGGGATTAAATATAATATCGAGGTTCAAGTGTTACCAGGAGACACAAGTTTGTCGTCCACCACACACTGGTCCTGCACACAGTGTCCGCAGCACTCGTTCGGCGGAGGGTTCTGGTACTTCCAGCCCTTCTTGCAGTTACGAGTGCAGCTCGTCACGCTCTCCTTGTGGGTGAGGTGACCGGTCACGTCTCGGGAACACGTCAGGTGCTTGCATGGATCAGAGGATAGCCATGTCTGTCCTTCCTGTAGACGAGAATCATTGTATATTGTTAGAAATGCAAGAGTGCCAGTAAAAAGTTAAAACTAAGACTTAGAGTCAAGACCATCAGGTGTGTCAAGAAATTGAAGATTTTAAAAATACTCCGCGGCTCTGTCAGTTATCGCCATAAAATAAAGCCTATGTTCTTTTCCAGGAACAAAAGTTTTTTTTTTTTTTCATTAAAATTGATTTAGCCGTGAAGGTCTGTCACGACCAACACTATTTATTATATTAGTACAGATTAATATGTTCACAAGAATAATAAAACTTCAAAAGCCATAGGGTTTAGTTGCAAATCTGTTGAAAACTAATTACACAGGAAATTCATCAGAATGTGACCGTTTAATTAATCTGTGCCTACCCCTTCAAGGTAGAACCGTAATATATATGCGTATGCTGTGATATACAATTTACCTGGTAAATCTTGTTGCCCACGCGACACGCCACAGGTTCTTCGATAGGGCAACACTTGCCTTTCACCATTTCAGTTTTCAGCACGAATTGTTTCTTGACAGCGTCCGATACTTCTGGACAAGTTTCGTTTGAGCATTGTACTTGAAGCTGCCAATAAAAAAACGAGAGATTATAAATACTGACGGCACCAGCTCACTTACACACACACTTCGACACTAGAATTGAAGTATTAATTTTTAACTATTTTTAGTAATGTTATGTAGCTAAGGGATTTTTTTTTTTTTTTTT
>PKRV01000615.1:147508-258287 GCA_003709505.1 Hyphantria cunea
TCTGCCTTGCCTGATGGAAAGCATGAGCAGAATCCAAGAGTGGTGGTCACCATCCTCAATGCGAAAAAGAACAATGCAGCATGGTGACCCACACTATGGCGGCCTGGGGGGAAAGGGGATGGTGAGGGGGATAGGGGGCGTTGGATTGGGGTATGGGCCTCCGGTATCCTCACTCACTCGATGAAACACAGCGTAAGCGCTGTTTCACACCGGTTTTCTGTGAGGCCGTGGTATCACTCCGGTCGAGCCGGCCCATTCATGCCGAAGCGTGGCTCTCCCACGGTAAAAAAGGGATAGGAGTGAGAGAATTTTTAGTGTATATGGGGTGGACGGGGTGACGGGTCACTCGGTTACAAAATTCAGTTACGTACAAACAAACAAACAAACAGGCGAAGATCGATTCTTCTTAGTCGTAAGAGTAACAATGGGCACATCAAAATTTATAAAAAAACAACGAAGTTTGGAGCCAAAAAGTAATCTCAAAAAAGAAAATATTTTCAAAATACATCGAGTGTGGTATAAAAAAACAAAGACTTTTAAAGGTGATTACAAATACATATATATAACTTATACGTTTTATACATGATATTGACGCAGTCGGGTTTTATTTTTTATAATTCATTACTTGTTTTTTAATTTTACATGGCAAACTGTACCGATACCGACAATTCTGCCAATGTCGAATCTATGATAGACAAGAAGGTGTGTGTCCAGATGGACAAAATATATGCTTTGAAGAATATAACTGCACTGAATATGATTTTTTTAAAATTTTCAGGGACCCGTCCCCAAAGGTTTAAATACGGAACTTTATTACTAAGACTCCTCTGTCCGTCCCCTTCCTACGCTAGTTCGACTATCACTTGAGCAATTTTTAGAATAAATACCCATTTGAAGGAGAACAAATCAATAATCATCAAATAGAATTAAACAAAGTGGTTACTGACAGTTCCATTCAAGTTGACGCAAGTGTAGTTGGCGCAGAAGTCGCTGGAAGTCCACTTCTCTCCGATGAGCCTCTCCTTGCCGTCCACGACGCAGGCCACCGGCTCGCACTTGCCGCAACATTCACCGCTCTCCTTGCTCGCTGGGAAGTATTTCCAACCCTGCAGGTAGAACAGGAGTTTAACTTTTATATTTATATATAAATTAAGGTATATTTATTTAACTCCTCACGCAGAGGTAATGGTCTATGAATTGACATTGTTGTTTAAATATTTCAGTTTACTATACTTCAAAACTTGTATTGCATATCCATTTAAACAAAAATGAATAACCGAAATTTATGTGCGCGTATAACTTTCAATTGACAGCACTAAATAGGATAATTCTTCTATAAATGAGTTTTTTACTGTCAGAACAAGATTTATATATAAGAAAATTAAAAGAAAGCCGGAAGTTTCATATTTTCTTATTCCGCGAGTGTACATTACTAGTGTAAAACTGAAGCGGATATAAATACTAAAACAAGTTTATTTGGAAATTTAGGATATATTCATGAAAAAAGTATGGTTGTACGAAATTTATCGGATTACCTAGTATGAAATAAATAAAATTAATACTTATAATACTACAGCCACTATTTATACTATTACTATAAGATCCAAATTTGGTTGCAAATTTTGAGGTACTCAAATGGCAAAGAATCCTGGATTGCTAAGCAGATATTTCTATTTTGACTTTTATCAGTACTGCCTTTTTGTTTCTTAATTAATTTATTTAAATTAATATTTGTAAACTTACCGGCTGGCACTCATCAGAACATGTAGACAGAGTAGTGACCTTCTCAAGTGTATCTCCAGCTTCGGTACGGGAGCACTTGTAGCTCTCGCAAGGATTGTCTGCTGATGTCCAGTTTTCTCCAATCTGAATAACAGGTAAGGTTTACAAATTGTGCTTAGTCTAGGCATTATGTAATTTTGATGAACTCAGGGAGTATGCACGAAAGATAACTTTTATTAATTTCATTTATAAAACTACAAAAGAAAAATTCTTGGATAATGTGAATGAAAGGACCCAATATACTGCTTGGAGTACATTTACATTATAGATCTCGATGTGCTTCAGTATTTATAATATGATTATTTTAAATATTGTTAATAAAATACCAATGCTTCTCGTATTCAACATTCTACTAAATAATTAAAATACTACCTTCCTATCAACACTATTCCAAATTAAGCATGTATCTATGCCCTTACGTATTTTACCCTCTTTTTATAAAGGGTTTGCTGGAAGAAAAGTTAGTTTGTGGTTAAGGTCCGGTTTGTAAATGTCATTTTCCTGTACATTATATATTTATACATGTGTGCAGAAAAGAATAAATACAAATAGTACATCGGAAAAGAGAAGTACATACTCAACAGTATGGAAAGCTTAAGTCAAATCCACAGTAATGTTATTGAAGCAAACACATGTTGTACCTTGTAGATGTTGTCTTGGTCGATGCAGGCCACGTAGAGCGGCACGGGGCAGCACTGGAAGGGCACGGGCCGAGGCTCCAGCACGAACTGCGCCGTGCTCACGACGGCGCCGCACTCCGACACGGAGCAGCGGGCCGAAGCTCCTCTCGGCCCGCTCTCGCAGCGGCACGAGCGGCACGGACCGTCCAGCCACACTGACTCCACCTGATGCAAAACGGCATTTCCCATTACAATATCCAAGAATAAGGTAGTTGACACCTTAGCCAAATTTGTTACTTTTTACCATCTGTCAAAACCATAAATTTCTTTTAAAAATACAGATTTACGATGTCATTGTATGAGTATTCTGAAACTACTTAAACTCAATTGGGCAATATTTAATGCCAATGCTTATTTGATTGAAATATGTCCATATAAGTGAAAATCTGTAATAATTATGTTTTCCGAGATGTTACTGTAGGATTCGTTTTATTGAAGGAGACATCTGTATTTATTTACGACTAGCTGATGCTTGACATAAGTATCGTATATACTTTCATAAAGATTGAGAAGAAAACTGTCAATTTGAAATTATAAACACATAAATTTTATTTGTTTGTACGGATACAGTCATCCACTCTATTGGGATTACATGAATTGCCAAAGTTTTAAAACTTACGAACCGTGTCAGTCAAGTTTGCTTTAAAAGACTAGTCAATATTCTAAAAATAGGATTTATAACAACTTACATCCTTGAGAACGACCTGCGGAGTAGTCCTTACTTTCTCTCCACCTTTAGACGCAGCTTCCCATTCCAATGTCACCACGCATTTATCCTTCGGCAATTCTGAAAGAAACAGTTTCACCTTATGAATTTAAAAGAGTAATTTCCTACTGGATACGATCTCTCCGCTAAGATGATCAAATTCCAAGAACCGTATTTTCAACTTATGGAATAGAATTTTAACATCGTCTTTGCTCAGATCCCACCAAATATTGCATGGTAAAGAGCTTATTGGAAGTACAGGAGTTATTTGCACGAAATATTATTAATTAATAATAATATATTAAAACAACGCATATACGATTGTTTAATACAAACTAGGATAAAACCTTTAGTAACCAAATTGCTAATAAATGCACGACTTTTGGCCCAAGTCAATATCACAAACCACAAGAGCAACTGGAGTGAATAACAAAGAGCAGAGGAACTTTACTTACCGCATTTATACTGTGGGCAGCACTTATTGCTGTCATTGGTAGTCTTCAGCTCATAGTACTTGTCACACTGAGGCGGCTGAGGACAAGTTCCCACCTGGCACAGGAACTGAACTCGGGGACAGCACCCACTCGTGTCCACCACGCGTTTCATGCCAGGTTCCAAGATTTCTACCTCATTATCGTTCGGTAATGGCTCGCATTCACTTGCAGGCTTACATTCTAGGAAAAAAAAGATTTTAAATTGATGTGAAGGTATTATATTTAGCCTCAGACTGAGAAAAAATATTTATCTTACCACAAGAGAATTCTTTGCATCCTTCAGGCGTAGTTTTTTGTTTCAGTACTTGTCCGAAGCCGCATTCCATCTTTTTAGGTTCCGTGCAGTTTGCAACTGGTTTCGGTACTAAAAGGCAGATACGTTTTGGGTATATTAAGTTGACATACGCAGATGTAGTGTAGCTATTGTAAGTAAAATCTCTTAAAATCTCTTAGTTCTGTTTTGCAATTGATTTATAGTTGGCAACTTTAAGAAATAAAATAATACGCTGTGGGAAAAAACTTGATTGGAGGGTAAAAAAAAACCAATGAAAGGTTCCCAATTTACTAACTAACAGCTTTTATTTTGTCTAAGTTTTTAATTTGTCTTGGACTTTTCAGGTGCAAATATGCTCTGCACTTTCAAACAAAAAATACAGATACAAATATACCACTGGCCACAATTTGTTTCATAGATAACTTGTCCAAAATTCCAAATACGCTTACTGCACAGGTATTCAGCACAACACTGAAGAGGACTGGCCATGTGGGTGATCATATCTTCAGTCTCCGAGCACACGGGCGCTTTGCAAGTGTGTTTGGTGCAGGACACGTGCGCTGTGTTTTCGTTGGCAAGTTTGCTACACGTGCATATCGTACAAGCATCCTCCTGTGATAACAAATAGTATTTAGAAGAAAATGTCCGAACAGATGCAACAATATTATAAATGAAATATAACACCATTGGGAATTAAAACCTAAAATCGAAAAAATATAATTAAATGACAGTGATCATCGAGGTCTTGAAGATGCTCAAGATCTCTATAGGTAGCCTATTTATTAGGATGGTGGTCAGAACGTATGGTACGTTCTGACCACCATGGTTTAAATCTGGTTTAAATTGCTTATATCGACTGATGTGATGTATGATAAAGATCCATAAACACCTAATCCCACTTTTATTGTCAGAAATTCTGTTTGCTCAGATAATCTTTAGAATCAAACAATGGCGGTGACGAATTTAAAATAATAACAAATCCTGTGTCGCATTGAACTTTACAAACACACACGAAACGAATACAAAAAATACCTAGACTCGGAACAAAAATTTATAGATCACACAGTGTTGTCCCAAGTGGGGCTTGAATGCTTGAATAATCATGTAGTCGATGCTTTTTCATGTTTGGATTTAGTTCATTTTAGCTCATCAATTTTGGCCTAACAAATATCCGATCGTTGGTTTTTGAAAATCGTTTTATCCTAATCCGATGGATTAGACGTGTCTTCGTGTTTTAATGGAGTCTGACTAACTTATTATAATTTCTCTTACCAGCCACTCATCTCCGGCATAGTGTTCCTTATTCGCGTCACAAGGGAAGCATTTACTCGGCTCTATGCAAGTGTTGTTTATCCGAACCTGAAAAACCATTTTTTTTTAATTCTGCATATTTCTAATAGCTACATAAAAGTGATGACCTGAAAATATTAGTTGACAGTCATTTCAATCATTTCTCCTATAGGCGAAATTTGTCTTTAAGATAATGTGTCCTTAAAATATAGCTTGATCTCTGTTACATTGTGTCATTTTGGTACTTACGGTACATTTTATGTGCGACATTTTGTATTTAAAATGTATTGCACCTCATATGTGATGAAATTGGTACGTAAAGAACGAAAATTTACATGAAAAAAAATGAAATCATTCGTTTTAAGTTACTTCGCTGGTTTTATAGCAATCTGTTACAGAGACCAAGCTATATTTTGAGGACTCTAGATATGCCCTTTATTGTTTAAAAGATACAATTAATTCTCAGGAAATTTAGAGCTGATAATTGCGGATTCCAAAAAAGAGTACTACCTTTCCTTCAGGACAGAAGCAGCCTTCAGCAGGTTGTTCGATGCACATATCCGGCCTCTTGGACAACTCATCAAAGTTATCGCAAGACCTCTCGCAGTCCACACAGGGCCGATATACGAAAGGTTCCTTACTAAAATACAATGAACAAATACATATCAGAAAGTATTCACGTAGTATATAAGTATTCAAAATTGAGAGAAAGATACACCACAAATAGAGTCGTCAGTACTACAGTTGTTGTTCTATTTGAAGTTTTTAACTAACTTGTAGCGTCCATAGCGTGTAAGCGTAGCCCTACAACTCTATTAAAACCTTTTCAGGCCAGCTCTAGATCTAACCTAAGCTCTATGATGCAGAAGTATCTCAATAGGCTGCCATAGTGTGGGTTACCATGCTGCATTGCTACATCATCTGCATTGGCGATGAGTTTGGTGACCATCACTCTTAGATTCTGTTCATGCTTTCTATCAGGCAGAGTAGAGTCACTTTGGTGGGCTCAATAAAAACACTCACCAAGGGTATGGGCAGAGGTCATCCCGCCAGGCCTGCAGGCACACTCCCTGGCGCCGGCACTCGGCCACGTACCGCTCCAGGGCCACGCACGAGTCCGTCACGTTGGCGCACAGGTCCGCCTCGCACGACTCCACAAACGGACCTGGCTCTACCAGCGCATGACACTGCCAGGGAAAACAACCTGAACATTAAAAACGGCCAGAGGGAGAAAATTGTTTTCATGCGCTTATTTTTAATGATTGCACGAAAAATATACGTAAATATAACTATTACATACATAACCAATTTGTTCATCATGCATCATGGTCTTTCGAACCAGTTAGGTCGGGTCTTATTTATTTTTCATAACTAGAACTTTATTTGCGTTCATTTGCACTAAACGCTAAAAAGTTTCTTTAAAATGATAATTATAATGAATAATTTGTACTCACCGCTCCAAATCTATCGGCATTGAGCAAATTGTAGCAGGGGTTCGTTTCCGGCGGAGGCAACACGCACTCCGGTGTTGGTGGAGGTTGATCACACTGAGCTTCTTCTGACATACCCAAGTTCTTCAACGTTTCTGGTGTAGCTTCCCAGCTTTTACCATACTGTAGACAAAGTATGAATAATCAGCATTCGTATGTGGCTTCGGTTGTGTTAAACTAAATTCTGTCAAAAGGTTCACTTTACTGTGTTTTTCACAATTCATGTGGTTTTTACACAATTTTATGATAATTGGTTCAGTGATTAAGGTAGTAAAAGATAGCACAAATAAAATCAGATTTTGTTAATCTGGGTTGTTTAGTTAAAAAAATAGTAAACAGATTAGAGGACTGTAAAAAAATGTTAGAAGAGACAGTAGTACAAGTATATAATTATTTTAGATTTGTTTACATTGTCATTAAATTATTATTTTTTACAATTTAATCATGTCAACAGAATGTTAGTATTTAAAGCGGATATATTTTTATTTATATTTAGCTGAAAATCTGCATTCCATCCGCGAGCAATAGACAGTTCTAAATAATCTCTTTGGTAACTTACTTCATCAAAATCATCAGTAGTAGTCCCATTGCTGGTGATGAGCTCAGCTTGGTAGCCAGCACACACTCCACAGAGACCTTCAGTTTGGTTCGCGTACAGATATGAAGGCACTCTTACAGTGAACTCCATCTTGGACTGTAAGACAGTGAGCTGTGGGGAATAGAAGGAAATTTTAAATTGTTTTCTTTATGTTCATACTACCAAAATGACTCTACTCTGCTTGAAGGAAACCATAAGTAGAATCCAAGAGTGGTGGTTACCATCCTCAATGCGAATGGACAGAGCAGCATGGTGACCCACACTATGGCAGCCTGGTGAGAGATGGACAATGAAGTAGCTTTTCGTTCTTGTACACATATGTGGCGACTTCCACATACAGCGGCAACAAAAGCATTTGACAACGGCATCTACCGAAGATACACTGAACTACGGAGTAACGTAGTGTACGAAGAAGCTATCAACCCTGCATCGCGCAATAGAGGTTCTCGCGCCGATTGACATATATACAACTTCCCAACATCAACCGTTGGGTAGTCGCCCGCCAGGCATGATTCGCTGGCATGACGCCTGGTCGGAGGATCCTCCCTCTGTGTTAGAGGGACAAGTGACCCGTTCCTCCACACTTATATCTTATAAACAACTTAACAGATTTTGATGTGGTTTACATAAGAGAGAGTTATTCAAGAGGAAGGTTTAGATTTATAGTATTTTGTTCCTTGCCGAAAGTTTTTTGTTGCTTTGGTTAATCTCATGAAGTATTAGTCCAATTTGAATAGTCCTTTAAGTTCTAGATAGCCCAGTTATCGACGAAGACTATATAGGCTGCATATCATCACGCTAAGACCAAAAGAAGCGGAGTATCAATAGAAAATGTTACAAAAACGGGGCAAAAGTTATTCAAGCTGTTTGATACCGTGTTATGGGAGATGTACTCACAGTTGCATGGGGTCACCTAGCGGATAAAGTGCGAAGCTGGTTCAGGTCGCTACTACACTATTTATAAATGTTAATTTTCTTTTAAATAATTAGTTACTGCTGCTTACTTCGACATGTATATCGGGAAGTACAATAGAGATGTCCTGTCCGTTGATTTGGCTGATCGTCACCCAGTCCTTTTTCACAGGGAACTTGTATATCGCCGATTCGCCGATTGTCGTTATTAGCTGAAGGAAATACATGAATATGATAAAAGTTGTATTGGATTTTATTAATAACCTAATAGTCAAGTGGTTAGTGATCCGAGTGTTAAGTAGGAGGTCTTGGATTCAGAACCACGACAAATATTGTATGGTGAGCACGATTATTTGCTTTGTATCTCTCTCTGCTTACTTTGTGAACTAACGGATAAGTGTGAGTTGTGTCAAATTAACAAATAATAATAATTTACGACATATAAGACACAACGCCATCTAGTCCCAAACTATGCAGAGCTCGTGTTATGGGTACTAGATAACTGATATAAATACACAAATACTTTTATTTTGTTAATACATACATCTTACACATAGGAAACACCCAAACTCCGAAATGCAGATCATACAAACAATTGATACGAACCAAGAATCGAACCCTCAAATACAGCAGTCGCATAGTCTACTATTGCGCCACCGAGGCAGTGAATTCTTAAATTATTATTATTATTTCTAAATTTATATGACTGCATGGATAACTTTTAAGCAGTAACCACGCCGCTGTCTATTGCTCTGAGTGTTGTAGGTTCAAACCCACATAGGATAACACTTTGCTAGATTTATAAAACTTCAGCACGAATTAGCCGGCTCGACCGGAGCTTCACCACGGCCTCACAGAAAACCCGGTTTGGGATAGCGCTTGCACTGTTTCACTGAGTGAGTGAGGATACCGGAGGCCCATACCCCATCCCAATCCCAAAAGACCAGCACCGCATTTGTGTCGCCTCTGGTGTTGCGGGTTTCCATGAGTGATGATAAGCGCTTACTATCAGGTATACATCTGCTCGTTTGCTTCCTATACCATAAAAAAGGTAACACGCGAGGCATAGCTAACTTGAAATATATTAACAGGAAATATTTACCTTCTTGGTATCTTGGTCTTTGGAGACATGAATGACGTTCTTCTCGTACAAAAGATGTACAATCTTGGTGCACACGACGCCATTGTCTTCACAAGGTCCGTTGGTGGAGTACACTTCGTACTTATGATGGCCAGTGGCGTTCCTGTCTCGTGAGGCCAGGTAGGTGCAGTTGCCCAGGAACGGAAGGTCATCTCCCTCGAAGGTTACGTATTTAGCTGGTGTTCCTACTCCGTTACACTTGCCTAGGGTACATTAATAATATATCAATTTATATGTTTGTACAATTAGTCGGGCAAACATACGTTCTTCTTACCCTTTATTATGCCTAGTACTATTTGAGGTATGTATGTCTATATATAGATATATACCTATATATGTCTAGGTATGTCAAACTTAGGATTAGTTCTTACTTTTCATGAAAATCTTTCAGTTTTATTTTTGTCGTCAAAAATCTGCATTATCTGACTACATTTAGGATAAAACAATGCATTTATTATCAGTACGAAACGTTACAAAATCGTCCAGTAATTTAAAAAAATCTTCAATAAAAAATCAAAAGCCAAATGTTTTTTATTTTCTAACTCTAAAATAAAAAGCAGCATGAAAAAGAAATACATTATTCAATTCATTTTATGAATATATAATCGATTAAAGTATATCGATATATTAAAAAAATTAAAATCGATTTAACCGTATGAGGTTGTGGTAAGAGACTCACAGTCGAGACAGTCGGCAGGTACAATACACTGGTCACCCTTCCGGAGCTTGCCCTCAGGGCAGTAGCAGCCAGGGAAGCACTGGCCATCTTCCATTGGGCAGGAGCGAGTAGCAGCGCCCAGCATGGAGCAAGCTGGCTCACAACGCTTGCGGTAGCAGTCGTAGTGGACCAGAGGGGCAGGACATTCAGCCGCTAACCGACAAACATAATATATTACTATACCACATAACATCATAACACTGCTGGACGTAGACTGTCTTTAGAAAGGAGTTTTTGGCCTATTATACCATGTTAGACAGATACTGATATAGGGTTTGTTTAAAATTTTCCTTTGAATTCTTTGCAGTGATGTTGTCCTGCGGTTTTCTCCATTAGTCGCCTTTTATGAAACCTATAAGATGAGCAGAGATAGCAACACTCAATCAATATCAATCATCAACAACCCATAATGTCTCACTGCTGGGCTCGGGTCTCCTCTCAGGAGAGGGATAAGGCCATACGTCCCCATGCTGGCCAAGTGCGGGTTGGGGACTGGCAAGACAACGTTGTGGCTACGTAAATCTTGCCGATGGATGTTTTTAAGCCGCCCGAAGGCCTCCAACTAAGCTTCACGACTGTTATCGTATGACAACAACCGGGTCCGACTGCTTAACGTGACCTCCGAATCACGGAGACGCTCATGGTAACATGCCACCAGCGGTCACCCATCCAGGTACGGACCGCGCCGTCGTTCCTTGCCCTCGCTAATTGTTTCTAATCATCGAGTGCAACTGAGATATGAGCTATGATAGCAACACTCCGTATTGTTAATTCGTCACCACATGGACATAATTATGAAATGTAAATAATTAAGAATCCATGGTGACTTTTAATTGAGACAGTCAGTCATAGTGAAAAATACTCAATACATTCTAAAATAAAACTCGCTTGCACTTATTTCACTATTTTATTTAAAGGTAAATGGCTATATCTTTAAAGGTTAATTAATGACTTTGATGATGCCATAAGGCGAAACCGGTCAGGTGATAAAATAAATATATAAAATAGTGGAATGAGAGCAAAAAAGTTTAATTCTAGAATGTATTGCACAAGTTCCATCAAGTGCCGACAATCGAGAGTGAAAAAAGTTGAACACGTCACATAAAACATCCCGATGACGATGGTAACTACCAGTGGATTCTTCTCTCGCTTTCCATCAAGCAGGATAATTACAATCATTTTGGCAGCCATGACATAAAAGAGTGGTTGATTAAAAATGAACTTGTTCTTTTTTTACTTTTATGCACACATAAAATTTTTCATTTTTCAATCAATCATCAATTTCAAGGTTGCCTGGTAAACTGTTATATCTGTTGTACAATAAAGTGTATTCTAAACTATTCTATTCTAAAATTTTTCCTAACGCTACATTATAAAAAAGATATGTACCAATAATATAAGTATTCCAAAAAAATAACTCACGACAATCCAGTTGCATCCTCCAAGATGAAACATCTATATTCTTGTCAGCAGCCAGGCACTCAGCGACCATCTGTTCCACCAGCAGACACCGGCACTCCTCTCCAGTACGGTGGGTGCCGTTCACCACTAAATCTGTACATTGGCAGATCTTCTCCAAACAGATGGATCGCCACTTGTTCAGGTTTAGCACTTTAGCACATTGGGATAGGGGTTCTTTGCTGTAGATGAAGGAGAAAGGAGATATTAGCAAACAATATCAGCATGAGAGAAGTAGGAGATTCAATACCATCCAATACGTACAAGTGAGCGATGGGAAATAAATTGCTGCATAGTCTTCAGATGGTACTACCTACCTACTCTTAATATATGATTTAAATAAACAACGAAAGTTTTGTTCAATCGTGGCTTTCAATCAGACCATGATATTACTCCCGTCGAGCCAGTGGCGGACTAAAGGGAGGGCGGTAGGACCCGGGCCTCTGGTCTGGTCCTGGTGGGCCTCCAAATGGCTGCAAGTTCTCTTGATCAAATCGTAAATAAGCCAGACTTAAGAGGAAGTTCGGAGTGGGAGGTCCCGTAGACATATAAGTACAGCCTGTACCGATAGTTTACATTGTTTAAATTAAAATTACTTTTAGCGCCTTGTCTATCTAATGTGCAGTTTCGCAGTTTTTTACTTTCATTACCTTTGAAATACTACAGCCATCTATATTGTATACGCGGTACTAATTAATTTTATTTATTGAACGCGTCTAATACTCGGTTGGGGAATTCCCTACTTAGCGGGGAATCCCTGAACCAATGAAGGAAGTGTATTTTTTACTTTCGTAGTTCTCGTGACCTCCTTCAACTAATCCGCTCCGGGCGTTTGACGGGGTTAGTTCGCTACTGCGTCGAGCTGATATATGCCGAATATCCGTAGAAAGAAGGTTTCGGTCTACAAGCCATATTTTTAACCATACGTGTAACAATATTGATGTTTACGTACGTGATAGCATTACACAGGTCCCAGGCACGCCTCTGCTTCTCACTCGAGGTGACCTTGGGCTGGCAGGCGTTGGGCGGCAGGCCGGGCTTGGCCCAGGCGCGGCCGAACTCGTCGATGCTGGTGGCGAGGCGGCCGCCCGGCAGGCTGCGGTCGTTGGACGGCTTGCCGTCGAACGCTCCGCACAGACCGTCCACTGAACCCATGTACTTCTTGTACACCTAATGTACAGTCATGGTGAAATTAATATTATGAGAATGAACTTACGAAATTCCTAATTTAAGGCTCATAGGAGTAGATCTACATAAAGTGAAATAACTAGAGATACTATTGTACTATATTGTTATTATTGAAGGTTTTGACTCATGATATGGTGTAAGAATACTCACTTAATAATGGCGGTAGTGTAACAACAGACTCGCAATGAAGTTGTTGCAGAAACTTATTCTTAAGGTAAATCAAAGTAATAAGTCTACAAGAATAATTAATTAAGTGACTAATAATAATGATAAACTTCATTTTTCTTACAGGAAAGGTACAATTTTAGTGACATAAGATCTAGGTACATACTAAACAGTTTCTAAAAATTTCCCTAGTGAGACCTGGAGTCCATACTAGACTCGAAATCTGTAAGACAGATCTCCAGGACCCTACGGCCGACAAAATATTCTATTAAATAGGCTCAACGAAAACATATAGAAATATAAAATTTTAAATGCAACCGCACCTCCAAAGTCTCAATTAAATAAAATTATTTACAAGAAATGAACCACAAGGTGAGTACACATATTTATACAGAAATGACCCAACCAATTAGTACATAATAAAGTATTTACGAATGTGTCTTTTGACCAATCATGTACACATTGAAACAAATCATAAATCTACCAAAATAAGAACTGTACTGAGCGAGTATCGAATCTGTTAATCTCTAATATTAAATACGCTGTCTATAAACCTACTTATACACAGGTTATCATTATTTAAATGCTAGAAGTTACTTACACCAATCTTGATGTCTCCTTCAGAACTATATAGCACGGTGAAGTTGTACTTCCTGGACTTGATCGCGATACCATTGCCAAGTCGCGCCACGTCATAGCTGTTCTTCTGGAAGCAGATCTTGCTGGTCTGCTCCACGGTATACTCGTAGTTGTCGTACTCTATCATCATATTGGGTTTCACGAGGATCAGTTGGTCGTCCTGGAGAACTAGAAGCTCGTTGCGGCATCCGTCTAAACGGCATTTCTTGCGGACTGGAATATAATTTTTTAATAGTGTCAAAGGTTGTTTATTAATTAAATGGTAATGAGGTCGCAACTGGCACGTTGTACTGGACGTCTGTATAGTAATATGTAAAGCAAAAACGCAATTTGCACCCGTTTTAACTAAAATCATGCGAATAGAGGAGTATACAGTTAAAGTTTATTTTGAGGAAGAGTATAGAAAGGCAAAAAATATTTTAAATTAATGAATCAAGTAAATTTCGACCCCTGAGCGATCACTAGTGTATAAGTATTTTTTACTTTCAGGTTTAAATTATTCGTTTCTAGAAAACTAAAAGTATTTTCGGACAAATTTCGGATCAAATAGTCGTATCTGATATAGGCAAAGATTAAATTTATCGCTATTTCTACCTTATTTACCTGTACATCAGATTTAACATGGAGCGATTGGCGTCTGACCTCCTTAATCCTGAGGGTGAACTGAATTCCAAGGTTGAACAAGTTGTCAGTATATTACGGGGCACTGACTTCCCAATAGCGATTGCCATAGATGTTCATGACAGCGGGACCGACGGTTGAACGTGCTCTCCGAGGTACGGGCGGGAAACACCGCCATCTTCCGTACTTAATTAACTAATTAAGAATTTTTTGTAAGAAAAACCCAATAGCAGTACGATCCGGGCATCGAACCCGAGACTTCTTGATCTGCAGTCGCTTACGCTAACCACTAGACCAACGAGGCAGCAGCGATATTATCTACATCATTTCCTAAAAAATCATATTAGTTATAATGTCCTGTATACTTACGGAGTATGAGCCAAGAATCCAATTTGTTTTCCCTGGCGAGTATGTGGAAGCACGCGTCGTATTTGTACTCGGTGCCATCGAATGTGTTGAACGTGCGTCCGGTCACATTGCAGAACACTTGACGTTCAGGCGGCGGGACGCAGTCGTACCTATAGACGAGGCAATAACAATTTATATAAGCACAGATAGTCCACTAGTTTAGTGGTCACTGCGTCATTTTTTTAATTTTATTATTATTTTTTTTCTTTTTTTCTGTTTTTTCTTTTTTGTTTTTAAAAAGACAACTCCCGCATTAGGAATATACATTGAAACGGACACAAAGTACACCCAGACTTAGAACAATAATTTATGGATCACACAAAGTATTGCCCCATGTAGGATTTGAACCCACAACACTTGGCGCAGTAGGAAGCTGTGTGGCGACCACTGAAACTACTAGGCCAACCGTGTAGTCATTTTGTCATGCACTAAGTGTTGTGGGTATAACCTCACACGGGACAAAACTGTGTATGATCCACAAATTGTTCTGAGTCTGACTGCTCTTTGTGTCCTTTTTAGGTATGTTTGTAAGTCTGTATTGTAAGGGTGTATTCCTCCTCCTAGTATCAGAGACGGCGTGCGGTTTTAGTCGGTTCAAGTCCGACATGCCACCAGGAGATGGTATTCGAAGGGATTTCCGAACGAGAAAAAAAGGGTGTATTCCTTAAGTGAATATAAAAAAAACATTAAACGCTTAATACATTTTTCATACACCTGACACACCTATGCATATACATGCTTATTATTTTTATACACACACACTTAAATAATAAGCACGTGTTACTAACTATAGTTCAAACGTCAACCTTTTAACGAAAAGAATTTCCTAATACGAATGGTATTAACTTCATTTATTTTGTCGCTGTTTATATAACCTTTTTTTAAAACATTTAATTAAATAAATAAATACGATTTTTCTAGTCTAAGAATCCCATTTCATAATACAAAATACATAATTTAAGTGGTTCTTGATAACTGTCACCAAGCCTATTCTTCGAAGAGTTCAGAGAATAGGCAGAAGGAAGAAATGTGATGCCCAGTCAATCGATATCCAGATATCCATCACCATCTTATCATATTCCACTATCTATTACTTTTACCTTCTGCCGTTAATTAAAATTTCATTAATATTATCCTTGACTGCACGATTAGCCTAGTGCAGACAGTTGGTGCAGTAGATAGCGGTCGCAAAACCGCTTTCTACTGCACCAAGTGTTGTGGGTTCACATCCCACTTTGTTTGATCCACAAATTATTGTTCTAAATCTGGGTGTTCTTTGTGTCCGTTTCATGTAATGTAAGTCCCCCGTGACACAGGATGTATATTCCCAAGGCCGTAGTTGTTGTTAAAAAAACTAGTTAAACCACTTACTGAGGACATCTGTTGTGCATAGAAGTAACGCTGTCCAACTTGAGGGTGTACCCTTTAGGACAGGACACCACAGAACAGACCGGAGGAGGAGACACTCCGCCACCAGGTCTGAACGGAGGCAGCTTGGGAATACACTTGAACTGTGCGCACTCCTGTACTGGTGCTGCCAGGGTCGTGTTTACTTCCGGCTTGTCCAGGGAGAAGGCTTCGCTCGGACGAGACAGGGGTGGTAAGCCTAATGAATAATGATTCGATTATTTTTTTATTTAACTTAAAAATTGATTAGAATTACGATTCGGGCCAGAATAGATATAATATTTAAAGCAGTTTGTTTAAATCGGACATTTTGAGGATGGTATTTTTGATTATTCGTAACCGAATATCATCCATATTAATGTTTTAAATTTTAAAGCAACTCTATTTGTATGTCTGTTACTCTTTACGGCTGAACCGCTGTACCGATTTCAATGAAGATGCTTTGATTCTTGAGGAAGGACATGGGCTAATCTTAACCGTGATGGCCGATATCCACGCGGACGGAGCCGCGGGCAAAATCTAGTTTATTAATAAGTTTATTTTATTAATCTAATTATTTTACAAAACAATAAATGACAGAGAATATTAGTAATTATCATTCTTACCATATCCACCATATCTTCCTTTAGAGAACCCTCCTTTTGAATAACCTCCTTTAGAATAGCCACCCTTCGAGTAGCGACCCTTAGAATAACCACCCTTAGAGTATCCACCCTTAGAATAACCACCTTTAACATATCTTTGGTAGGAGTAGCGGGGTCTTGGAGGTGGTAGATCGGAGTTTGAAGCTGATGTAGAGTGAGAGGCCGGAGTGTTTTTAGTGTAGACGACTGAGTAACCGGGAGGACACTCTACTACCGGGCATACTACAGCTGTGGAGAAATAAGAAAAAAATATCATTCGTGTACTTTGAATGACAACGAATTTAACGTAATTTTGATTTTTCCGCTTGTGACTAGGTCTACTAAGCACTAACCATGCTTAAAAGTTATTAATTTATGTGACTGCAAGAATTTCAAGAGAGTGACAGTATTGTATTAAAGAAGTATTAAAGAATATAACTTATAGTGTGTTAGTAAGATGAATGTGTTTTAAGTCGATTCTTTTTCTACAGTCGCTAGTGCCGTAACATTTGTATAATATTTTTCTTTGACCACGTGACTTCGCCCTGAGATCACGTAGTTCCCATACGTTTGTAAGTTTTTTTTACCTCCACCACAGGAGTTACACTTGTATATCAGGATCAACAGCAATGACGCACGAACACGCGACACTCGGGAGATCACAAGTCCCAGGAAAAATTAAACTGGCTTGGAACCCGCAACAAAATAAATCAGAATAAAACTGTAGGAGTTGGAACTAAAATAAGTACACTTTCCTCTTTAGCAAAACGGGAGAAAAAATAACATTAAAGTAGGCAGACAGCTTTTTAACAGGGAACATTTGGTATTTATATTATGGTTTATATATAACGCATGCTTCGCATCAGTTGGACGCAAAAGATCAGAAACGAAACTGTGCTCCAGCGCGTTTACATGCCTAAAATACTAATGCAAAACAGCAAAAAACGCAAAATTGAGTATCTCGGTCATGTGCTTAGGCACGAAAGATATATGCTGCTTCAACTGATAATGATGGGCAAGGTGAAAGGGAAGAGACGCGCTGGACGAAGGAAAAAGTCGTGGCTACGTAATATCCGGGAGTGGACCAGTATCACCTCCATTGAGAAACTGTTCCGCCTGGCCAATGACAAGAAGGAGTATAGGAAGCTGATGGCCAACCTATAGTATTGAAGAGGCACCCGGAAAAGTGTAGATATATATGACATATGGTATTCACGTTTGTAAATTAACGATTCGTCTACGGGGGCGGCTCCAATTCAATCAAATATGGAAACATAGGTATTGAAAACCTTCCAACTTGTAGTCCTATCCATAATGAAGTTACAGTAGCCAAAAATATCCTGAACAGCTTTGAGAAACGGATGGTAAGTGTTTTTTTTTACTTAATAGCAAGCGAGTGTGAAGCGACACCCGCAACACCAGATGCGTCACAAGTGCGTTGCCGGCCTTTGAGGGTTGGGGAAAGAGATAGGGGGAGGGGTTTTCTGAGAGACCGTTATATCATTCCAGTCGAGCTGGCGTTTGTGCCGAAGCGTAGCTCTCCTATGGAATATTTATAAAATATATATTTCAAGTTTACTTTAAATGATATCTGTCATAATGCAATACATCAGGACAGAAGCGGCATTCAACGCAGCGTTAATTTTGTAGGTAGATTGTTCCATTTTGATCCGCTGTGATACAGAATCGATAGGTTGGGTATACATTTTCTTCATATGACCTTTTCTATCAACATCAGCCTAAGAGCCTGACACTTAAAGTAACTTTAACATTAATTATACCTACCTATTACTATCATCTAATAAATTTATCTATACCTACTTACATTAAAGAATTAGATTGAACAATGCAATATATATGAAGATCTAACTTTAAAAAAAAGAGTGGCTATGAGTTTCTTTGCCAGTATTCTCCTCATAAGGCTCTACTCATTTTGAAAACTGTAAGTTATAGATCGACACAAGCAGGCGGTAGATTTTGGTGTTTTCACCTAATTTACCTTGACAATCTAGTACATGCTGTGACGTCTGTTTGTGTCGATCTACGATTTTTAACTGTAGCTTCAATTTACCATTCATAAATGTCACTTAGCGTCTTAATTGAATAAATGATTTTGGATTAGAATTTGATGCAACAAACTGTGAAGACAACACTTGCAAACATTATTATAATTATTATAAGTTTATGAACTTTGAGCGAGTAACAACATCAAAATGGGTTGAAACCACATTACACGATCGCGACTGTGTAACTATAGCAAAGCTGTGATACTGTACAACCATTCTTTTTTTTTTAACGTGTGGAAACCCCCTCGGACCTTCACCCCACCGTGGTTTGCGGCGGAGCGGTGTGTCGGAATCGAACCGACTAAATCACACGGTGTGCCACTCTGCGCCTGAGACGGGAGGGATCCGGGAACCGCTTTCTTACGCCATCCAGGATACTGTGCTACCCACAGTAACATCTACTACCTCTTCTTACCAGGAGTTTCAAGTACAACATTTTTAATATGTGTACGTTGTTTCTTATCTTTTTTTATCGACTTTGTTATCTTCGTTCTTTCGTGTCTGAATTGGTTTCCTAAAACCATACACATTATGTAGATTTAGTAGTATGTTATTTTAAGCAACCACCAATGAAGCATCAGACCGTATATTTTCTTACCATTTTCTATAATTTCACTCTTCAGATGGAGGTTACTTTGCCTAATGGGTAAAAAATGATTTAATGGAGGACCTCTTAAGTTGTTTATTACGTGTTGTTTGTTATCCATTTTGTAACCTAAAATTTAAACCAATTCACATTCAAGTACATTGCTAAATTTAGAAAAGAAAACCAATTGAAAGCAAGTACTGTGGACTTTAAGTCAATTTAAAAATGTGTCTTCCGCGCCCGACAATTTTATTTTTTTTATGAAATTTGGATTACCTAAGTTTTAGTAAGCCTTTATATATTACACTTTTGTGTTACAGTTGTCTTAGAAATAACGCAATTATTATTATTCCCAGCTATAGTTAAGATGTAAACCCCAACAATACAATGCAAAGACAAATATTTGATAACAAATTTATGATGGGTTTGATAATAAAGAGCTGTTAATTTACTTCGAAAGAAAATATCTGACAATACATGGCACAATGATTGTTGTTTGGATATTGAATTGAAGTAACAGTCGAGAACATTAATTAGTCGTCAACAACCCATAATGTCCCACTGCTAGGCTCGGGTCTCCTCTCAGGAGAGGGTTAAGGCCATACGTCCCCACGCTGACCAAGTGGGGGTTGTGGACTGGTACATTAATTAGTAATTTCATAAAACCATAATATACCCGAAAACAAGTTTGAAATAAGATAGGTAATTAATTTACTGTTTGATTGACTAACTAATGGCCATTATTATCATGATTTAGTACTTCATAGAGTCTTAATATTCTCATTCGCATCTCACTACGTCTCCGTAGTGTGAGGTCACCATGCTCAATTGCCTGCATTCGCAACAAGTATGGTGACCACCATTCTTTTATTTAAAAAAAACAATATAAGCTAACAGTTCATACACTAAGACGCTTACATGGTATGCCAAAATTATGATTTACGGATTTACATTTACAAAGAAAACCAAAATAAATTCAATTACAAATAACTTAATATACAGAATGTCAACGAAATCAGATCCTGAATTAAAAAAATCAGTACTTTTAATGAAATGTCTATGAAATATAAATAAATGTCACAATCGAATTTAATTTTTTATCAGGTAAAGTCAATTTGGCATGCATGTATGTATTTCAAAAAAAATAATTACTATACAACTCGAAAACATTTTTAAATTATAATTCTACTTATTCATCTATTTATGTGTATGAATGCTTTCGTCATCTTCTCAGGGTTAGCTTACGGGAAACTGCAGACATGAATAGAGATTTCTCTACAATGTGAGTAAAAGTGGTGCTATTTGTTCTACTAATACTAAACTAGAGTTATTAATCATATAACTAACACTACTAGGCAAGAAATAATCCATATCAACCCCTAGAAAGAGACAATCGGCTAATTTCGTCTTTGTAGAGCGTTGTCCCTTCCGCACACTACATGTGTTACGTTTTGTAAGTCGTTCGACAAATGCGGTGGAATTACGGACTGTTAGTAATTCGTGCGAAAGGGACAACGCTATACAAAGACGAAATTAGCCGAATGTCTCTTTCTAGATGGCCGATGGATAGGCCGATGTGCATTATTTCTTGAACAGTACTGTAATATTCGGCTCAGTTTGCTGTTCAGACTGCTGTGCTTCAGGTCTCGGGTTCGATTCCCAGATCGAACCATTTATATGATCTGCAAATACTTGTTTCGGAGTTCCTATGTATAATATGTACCTATTTACAAAAAAGTATATATGTATGTATTAATATCAGTTGTCTAGTACCCATAACACAAACACTGCAGAGCTTGGGACTAGATAGCGTTGTCTGTAAGATGTCGGCAATGTTTATTTATTTATAAAAATGTTTATTATTATCATATGTAATACCAAAAATTAACAAAAAATACAAACATACGAAATAATCTTATACACGTTTGCTTAAAAATATTATTTGGAGAAGTTATCCCTTTTGAAACTTAAGTAGATTCAACACTTAAATATCAACCCCTTCTTAACGTATTTGATTTACACCTGTCGTTAAATACCGATAGATAAATATTCTATACGCAAGATAAAAATTTATTAGAATTATTGTACAAATCTTATATAGTATGTACAATTTTGAAATTGCCAATAATAATTCATTAACTGCCTCGGTGGTGCAGTGGTAGCGTATGCGACTGCTGTTTTTGAGGTCTATGGCTTGATTCACAGATCGGGTGTTTTTCAGAGTATTTCATATATTTACAATTAAAAGTATATATTGCATTTAAATCGATAGTGTAATACCCATAACACAAGCTCTTCTTAGCTTGGGACTAGATGTTGGAGTTGTGTGTTTGTGGTTCGAAATATTTATTATTTTATTCATTATTCAACTTAAATCCTCTTTAATATTCGCTACTAATTTGACACTTCTTCAATTAAGTAAAATATAATGGTATAAAGTTTACTGTTTACTTCCAATATATACCTATTTTATTAATGATATAATAATTAGCACTAATTTAATTATATAATAGTGATATATTGGTGTTAATGAAAGAATTTAATAACTGCAATAAGTTAATTTTTACAGAATTATTATTGTACGCTGGAAAGCAGAATGTGGCGTTCTAAACTTACAGAGGAACAACATTATAATATACCCATTACCCATGTTCGTAATAAACAAAGTTTGAAAAGATACTGCCGTTATGAAACAAAATGGCCGTCTCTATTAGCAAGTCTGACGTCATTGTTGCCAAGAAGGTTCGACCTTACAATTCGAAATTTAATAAACTTCAATTCACTTCGAGTGACAAAATAGGATTATTAATGTTAGGGATACTCACGTTTAGGGGTAGTGGGTTGAACAGCTACAGTTGGCTGAAAAGTAGTCACAATAGTCGGTTCAGTGACCGTCGTCTTCGGAGTAGTGACAGTGGTGGTAGAAGTGGTGGTGCAATCCTTTTCATCATCAGGACAGTCTTGGAGACCATCACACCACTTCTCGAGAGAAAGGCACAGTTTGCTCGTGGAGCAGATCTTAGTGCCATTGGGACAAGGTTCGCAGCTGCACTCGCATGTCGATTTTGAAAGCTTTGGTATTAATTCCTATAACAAAGATAATATTAATAGTATAAAGCTTTATCTAAATATTGAGAATGAATGAATCACTGTATGAATGGAGTAATTTTAATTCATTAAGAAGAATTAGATGCCAAATCGAAAAACTTATTGACTTAAAAAAAGCATGGGAAAGGCACGCTTTCGCACAAATGGTCCGGTTCGACCGGAGTGATACCACGGCCTCACAGAAAACCGGTGTGAGTGAGGATAGCCGAGGGCCATACTCCAAACCCTTCCCCATCCTCCAAGTGTCGGCAACGCACTTGTGACGCCTCTGGTATAGCGGGTTCTACATCCGATCCAAAAAAAAAACTTTTGGCTTTTGATCTTTTATTTTTTAACACACTTTAATTAGCTTTAACTGTATGTTTATTTGTAACTTCAATAACAACCAACCAAAAACAACTTGTAACGTATTTATAAGTAACCGACTTCTGTAAGCAATATTTTTATTTTTTTTAACTGTTCATTATTTACTAATTGTGTATGGTATTTTGAAATAATCGGTTAAGCAGCGATGCGACAGAAACAAACTGACATTCGCGTTGATGCCTAGCTTATAATATATATGCCTAAATTTGCCTAGATATAAGAAATGCATAAAATCTTTAGAGAGTGCAATATGAGCCTTATTGTTTAATTTTTAAGTATTTACTCTCATTGCTTTTTGAATTCTGTAAAATGTATTGTTTGTCATAACTACTGAATCGTTTATATTTAATCTTTTTCGTTTTAGTAACCTTCTAAATATGTGTTTCAATCTTTTTGGTTGCTTGTAACTCGTTTGTGTTGTTGTTATTAATTATTTTTGCTTGCAGAGCTCTCCTGTAACTGAAGGAGTGCACCAGTATAATACCTCTTCAATAGTTTATTGTATACTGTATACTTGTGTATATCCTTTTAAGGAGATCCTAATTTAAGTAAATAAATAAATATTTTTGGTCATTTAAAATCCAAGGCCATTTAATCGCAAACAAAGCAGAGTTTGTATCATAGGTACCAGACAACTAATATAAATACATACATACTTTTTTGTAAATACCTACACACTATACATAGAAAACACCCAAACTCCGAAACACATATTTGCAGATCACACAAACATTTGGTCCGACCTGAGAATCGAACCCGAGACCTCAAGCACAGCCGTCGCATACGCTACTACTGCGCCAACGAGGCAGTCAAAAACAGAAATACTATTAGTTAGATACTTATAGTGTACCTAAATATACATATATATGTATATATAATATATATATATATATATAGGGAAGTTGTATATATGTTGATCGGCACGAGAATTTCTATTGCGCGATTCAGGATTGGTAGTTTCTTAGTTTTCTTTGGTACTCTGTAGTTCGATGTTTCTTCGGTAGATGGCGTTATCATATATTTTTGTTGCCGCTGTATGTGGAGGTCGCCACACATATATATTTATACGTTTTAAAAAGTGAAAGTGTTTACCGGTGCGCAGGAGCAGTCGTTGACGGGCGAGCAGATGGTGACCCCGCCCAACTTGCACACGCACTCGTCACAGTTCGAGCCTCGGAAGGTGGACCCCACGGGGTATCTGGTTTAACAGAGGTACCATAAAATACACATCAACGCATACGAAAACACTCTCACTTGCACACACACACACACACAAATCCTACTAATATTATAAACACAAAAGTTTGTAACTATAGATGGATGTTTGTTGCTCTTTCACTTAAAAACTACCGAATGGATTTTAATGAAACTTTACAATATTATAGCTTACACATCAGAATAACACATAGACTACAGTTTATAAAATTCACATAAAATCTTTGTACCGCGGGTAACACCGCGGGGCTCAGCTAGTAACATATAATAACAATTTCGAACATTAATACAGAAACATCTCAACGGGCCACCATTGTGTGGGTCACCATGCTGTATTGTTGCACTGTCTGGATTCGCAATGAGTATGGAGACCAACACTCTTGGATTCTGCTCATGCTGTCCATCAGGCAGAGTCGAGTCACTTTGGTAGCCTCTTACACAAAGCACCTGAATCGGTAATACGCCAGTCTGAGTAACCATCTTTTAGAATATTTGTGAGGTCCAGAGTTGATCATAATTGTATTTTAATCGTTTTTTTTCTATGATAACTAGTTGAGACCGCGATGTTACCTGCGCTTGATGTACCTTAACAACAATAACCACGGGCAGCGGGAAACTACTCTAGTAAAATAGCCTAAGTGACTACTTATACATATATGAAAGTCCCGTCAAAATCGGTCCTGTCGCTCCTGAGATTAGCCGGGATAATAAGACAAACAAATAAAAAAAATGATATAAGTATCGTATATACTTTCAAATGCATTTAGTAAATATGTGTTAATTTGAAATTACAAAACAAGCACATATTTTATTAATTCGGTTATTGCTATTAAATTAATATTTCTGTTAAGCACAACTTGTGTAATAAATGTCCTACTAATATAGGTGGATGTTTGTTAGTCTTTCACGTAAAAACCACTGAAGAGATTTTAATGAAACTTAATAATAGTTGATACAATAATATAGTTTATTCACCAGAATAACACTTTGCCGCGATAACCGTACATACGCGGGTGGAGCCGCGGGCAACAGCTAGTATATAAAATATATAAAATAAACCGTAGGTAACGCCACGAGGCGAAGCTGGTCCGAAAAAAAGTAATCTAAGTACTCCTCGTATTCATTTGTATTGATATTATGTATAAGGCCAGTACTCACGACATGAAGGACTCAATACAGGGGCACTGGTCCCTGGTGACGCAGTTCTCCCCGTCGAAGTACTGGCCGGGCTCAAAGCACACGCACAAGTCCTCGTTTTTCTGTACGTCGGGACAGAACTCGCACGGGTTCCTTAACTCCAGCTCCACGACGGGGGTCGTCTCTGGTTCTACAATTGTGGCTGGACACCAATACGAAATGATAAGTGAATGAGGTCACAAAAGCTCCAGGTATGATGACAGACACATATTAATATTTATATTCCGGGCAATACCTTTAAACCTTCAAGAAAAGAACGTACTCCTTCCTAAAAGGCCGGCAACGCACTTGTGAAGCCTCTGGTGTTGCGGGTGTCCATGGGCGGCGGTAATCGCTTACCATTAGGCGATACATCTGCTTGTTTGACACCTATATTATATAAAAAAAACACCAAGACCCAAAGAAAATTTTACTCTGCGTTAATTATTTGTATGTGAGCGAAAAACCTTTGCTGATGTTTATTTATAAGTAGCACCCCAACTTAAGTGACCAAAAAGACTGCTCCTTTCTGCCCCGAAATTAGTTTATGGGTAAACCTAACCAGAGAACCTGTATTATGGTGCGTCAATAAACCAAAATTATACTTAAATAATTTTCTCTTATTGTAGTGAAGAAATTTAAAAAAAGATACTTATGTATGTATTTAATCAGATATTTCTATAATGTGACATACCTAATTTTAGTGAATCCTTGACATTTAGAACTTCGTATGAGAGTACAAAACTCATTTTGAGCGATTTTAATTTAGTTTAGAGAGTTTTCAACAACAGAATTAGCACCTATGTTAAATTTAAAATATTCGTAATTATTTTCAAGTAAGTATTTATGTATTTTATCAATTTTTTTTGCTATTTAAAACAATATTAGTGTCATAACATAACTTAAAGTTGCCAGGAAGAGATTGCTTTGTACTATTGAAAAACTAGAATCATAACCCACTTTGCCGATAAATTGTTTGAAACCGTCAAATCAATAAAGATTTCCCTCCTTCACAGTGCATGCCGCACTTAGGACGTTTTAAACATTAAGCTACATCAGTACTGGTCGAAGATCTATGCAAATATTACCTTTATCATCACTGCAGTAGATAATATACGAGATAAAACAGTAATAGAGACTTCGTGAACTCTTCGTTCTTTGTCCAAGCGGTACTGCTCTGGAATGCGCTCCCACCCAAAATCAGGATGTCCACAAACCGTTTTACATTTAAAAAGAAGGTGCATGAGATCCTTCTTAACGAAATGGCAGAAACTACTAACCGATAATTGGTATATATTCTAGTTTTATTAGTGTACTAATATAGTTGTGTGTATGTGTATTTATATATGTATACATTTGTGTTTGTGTTTAAGACATATGTATCCTATATGTGTTTATATATGTTTAAGTATTTCTTTCATTCTTTTGTGTACTGTTTGCAGTTAGTTTCATACGGAAACCTCTGTGCACCACCTACTTTACAAGATTTCTACACCACCCTAAGGTTGACTGGAAGAGAATGCCTTGGGCATTAAGTCCGCCATTGTACAAAAGTGCATAAAGTTTTAAATAAATAAATAAATAATAGTCATATTATGAATAAATGCTCTTTGAAATAACTATTACCCAGAACAAATGCTTTTTTTGGATATTGTAACAGATCACTTTCTGTATAATTAAATGACAGATAATTATCATGAATGGGCCGGCTCGACCGGAGTGATACCACGGCCTCACAGAAAACCGGTGTGAAACAGCGCTTACGCTGTGTTTCATCGAGTGAGTGAGGATACCGGAGGCCCATACCCCAATCCAACGCCCCCTATCCCCCTCACCATCCCCTTTCCCCCCAGGCCGCCATAGTGTGGGTCACCATACTGCATTGTTCTTTTTCGCATTGAGGATGGTGACCACCACTCTTGGATTCTGCTCATGCTTTCCATCAGGCAGGGCAGAGTCATTTTGGCAGCTTAAATATAATAAAAAAAAAAAACACAAACAAGGACGATGAAAATGTATATTTACGCGAAAATCGATCTAATTGTATTTATTTGATTGTATGTAAGAAAGTAAGCTTATAGTAGGTCAGGATTTATATTTGTCGATAGTACATTGCATACCTGTCGTTTCGTATTCTCTTTTAACTCTGTAATATGAAGTTCAAATAGAGTTTTTTATCTATTTGTCAATGTGATTGTGATTTAAAATTAAATCGATAATAAATTATCTATTTGCATATAAACTGTTTTTTATAGGTGCCAAACGAGCAGACGTATCGCCTGATGGTAAGCGATTACCGCCGCTCATGGACACCCGCAACACCAGAGGCGTCACAAACGCGTTGTCGGCCTTTTAAGAAGGAGTACGCTCTTTTCTTGAAGGTTTGAAGATCGTATTGGTCCGGGAATACCACAATTTGTATTTTAATGTACTCACGATAAGGTTCAAAGCATCCGATAGGTTCTACCCTCATTTCAATATTATCTTTCCAAGTAAGTGGCAGCACTTTTAGATACTGTGCATGCAACGGTGGTTGGAACTCATTCGTCGAGGTGCTGTCCTTATCATAGTTTCCAGCAAAGATCACGTCTTCCTTCCGGCTGTTGACTACAGGGTTGAAGGTCGAAAGGTCACAGGTGTACAGAATCTTGTAGGTAGACACCCAGCCTTTAGGACCTCCCTTGGTGAAGATGCCGGTGATGTTACGTGGTGAAGTGAAGTTGAACTGTAAAAGGGATCGTTTAATCGGATTTGGGTAAGACTCTATAATCTACAAATTGCTTATCAAGTCTTTATTAAATCAAGTTTTAATAGTTTACAGGTACTTGCGATTCAAGCACACTTAGCCAAGTGTTTTGCAAGTTTTGCAATAGTAAGACTTTAATTAAAAAACTTCTTAAACTTAACAACACTGAAATATTGAGTTATGGATAAGATATTTAACCTGGACAAGACAGGGGCTGTTTTTCAAACAATTCAGCGTTTTTCAGCGTGACTGATATTTAATAAAATTATAAAAAAAAATTGATGGAGTAAACATCCTTAACTAACTTTATTCCGCGGTTTCACCCGCGTGTATGTCGGTTGTCGCATTAAACAGTAGTCTGAAGAATCAAAGTATCTCTATCTCAAAATTTAATATGAATCGTTTTTAGATAGACAGAGTTATTTTGCAATTTATGATATTAAAGTTATTAACCTTCGTAATCAATATTTCTTTGTACACAACAACCTATGCAAACTATATCACATCAATTTGCAACAAGTGCAGGTTCCACTTACCATGATCCATTCGCCAGGAGTGCTGTACAGCGGCCTCCAGCCTCTCTCCCCCTGGAGCGCGAAGTACTGCCTCTCGTCGAAGTTGGAGCTCACCTCTATCATCTCTACGGGTAGACCAGCGGCCAGGCCTAGAGGCTCAGTGCAGTCCAGGGTTGGAGTCTAAATAGAACAATTTAGATATTATTTTCGATACGATACCCGCTGTTCATACATTGCCGGTTTATATTATTTAGTACAACATCTACTTATAATACTTCAGGCTGCCTTCACTTCTAACAGTATATTATCATTTTGTCAAGTTCTAAGCTTTTAGAATACGAAAGAAAATCAAATACGGTTTAGTTCCTATTGCGTAAAGCTTAATCAAATTTGGTGAAACTCAATCGGTTGGTGAAAGCAACAATTATTGCTAAAATCGGTTTTTTATGTGATAGAGGGTACAAGCCATGTTAAAGTTACATAAAACACGGTTACTCGTGCGATAAGCAGTATTTATTATTTTATATTTTGAAAGAGACAACACCTGCGCTGAAATAAATCCTGTGCCACGACTGACTTCACAAACATATTTTACAAAAAAACAGACACAAAAAAATCTCAAACTCAGTACGACATTTATTTATCACAGAAAGTGTTGTCCCATGTGGGGATCGAACCCATAACATTTAGAGCTTAAGGAAGCAGCAAGGTAGTCCATCGAACCACTCCGTCCATCCATTGTGATTGAAAAAATTAGGTATATGTTAGTGTACTAACGGTGGGTGCTTCGGAAGTGGGCTCGGTGTCTGCGGGCTCCTGGCAGCCGACGAGCTCGAGCCGGACGGCGATATCCCCGTGCCACGTCAGAGGCCTGATGCGGACCACCTTCGCCTCTATGGGGGGCTCGATCATCTGCTTCTTGGGGGTCTGGTTGTCCACTGGCCCACGGAACACCTGACAAATTTAAAATATCGTTAGAAGACTTGAATTTTCTTTAATAAAGACAAGACATCAAGTTTTTGAAGTATATTTATTTAAAATAAAACCTCAAGTTTATTCAAACATTGAATTAATCGGTAAAAAATCAAATAATTGTTACATTGACATATTTTGTGACTCCTCTTTCCTACTGTTTTGTTTTATGCACACCAACAATAAAAGAAAAATAAAATAAAAAACATGGCGTTCAAAAGAACTGTAAAAACTTATAAGTTAGAATAATATTTGTATAATAAAAAAAAAATCATAATCTTTAAATTAAAATTATCAACATCAAACATCAGCATGTTGGTGACACGAACCCATAAAATTTTCATCTACCAAAAAGTACTCAAAGCGCTTAAAGAATATTGAATTAAAAAAGAAATTAAGTTAACATGTTAATATATTTTTCTAATTAGTTTTCTTTAGTCGAAAAAACAATCTTAGAAAACCAAAATGTGTGTTGTTCGGGAATTTTAAATGCAATCAAATAATTTTTATCTATATATAGAAGGTAAGATGTTATCATATATATTAGTATAACAAGCATCGACGACCCAAACGAGAAACAAACAATTACTGTCAAAACTAACCTTAGGTTCACCATCAGGTCCGTTGACTGTGGAGAAAACCTTCCCATCGTCCCCATAAAGTACCTCGTAGCTGGTGACGTACTGGTCGAACAGAGGACTACCTTGCATGATTACACCGTAGATTGGCTCCCGGCGAGGGAACTCCACTTGGATGTACTGGTTCTTGTCTGAGACGCTCGGCTTCCAACTGCCGGCTGATGGAAATTATAAACTCATTACGACATTTTATTTTGACCAGATTTTTCAAAGGAAAATTAGAAATTCAAGTTCCAAATTTTCGAGAATAGTAATTATTTTCAAATAAATTATGTGAAAGCAAGAATTTATTACACCAGTTAAGTAACTAAGGCTTAAATAAAAAAAGTATCCTTTTATGTTTGTATGATCTGCAAATATATTTTTCAAAGTTTGGGTGTTTTTTATGTATAATATGTATGTATTTACAAAAAAAAAGTACATATGTATTAATATCAGTCGTCTAGTACTCATAATACAAGCTCTGATTAGTTTGGGACTAGCTAGCATAAGAGTGGCCATGAGTTTCTTTGCCAGTATTCTCCTCATAAGGCTTTACTCATTTTGGAAACTATAAGTTATGGATCGACACAAGCGGGAAGTAGAATTTAGTGTTTTCACCTAATTTACCTTGACAATACAGTACATCTTGGCTGTGGTGTCTATGTGTGTCGATCTGGATTTTTTAAAAACTGTAGCTTCAATTTAACGTTCATAAATATCACTTAGTGTCTTAATAGAATAAATGATTTGAATTTGAGTTATAAAAATCAGTTTGTATTTTAAAATTAACACCTTTTCAGTGAATATGAAAGTATATATAATAGAAACGCAATTGTTAAAATTGTTGTCTGTCGGTCTGTTTGCTCAGGCTAATCTCAGGAACGGCTAGTACTAAAAATAACTAGTTACATATATAGATGATATAAGGAGTAATTTAAGTTACCCTTTTTTACTGCGCCCCGCGGCGTTCCCTGCGGTTGCGGTACAGCAACAACCGCAGGTAACACTGAGGGGTTCAACTAGTGCCATAATATAATAAATATTTCGGACATCTGATACACAGCGACGACATCTTAAACTAAGCAATTTTGTAATAACATAAAATACTGTAATAAAAATCTGACCCTGGAAGCGAACTCGAGACCTCAAACGCAGCAATTGCGTACTCTACCACTGTGCGAACGAGGCAGTCGAAAGTGCTATTATTACCCTGCGTCGGACAAAATAGTTTCATGTGCCTCGAGGTCTCAAAGAATAAAAATAGTTAAGAAGTTGTTACCTGTGTGATCTAGTGGAAAACCATTAAGTACAGCATCTTTAGGTTCATAGAGCGAGCTGGACGTTGAGCTGGCGCTGAGGGCGGAGTCCGGCAGAGGTTGGTCACCCCACATCAAGTCTATGTAGCTGGATAGAGATATATTTATTATTGAATAGTACGGAACTAAAACATTTTCTATTTCAGGGAAGGATGACAAACATATTCCATAAAAAAACCCGTGTCTATTGGACTGTTGAGGGATGTTGGTGTGACCTGAAGCGTCCCTTCCGTATCTTAGACTAACGGGGGATTTCGCCTACCTCACCTAACTTTCTCTCGCAGAAGTATTGATAAAAATCTTACCTATAAGGACTACATTCGGGCGGTGGGCTAACAGTCGATTGTATGATAAGAGGTGCTGCAATGGTTGTTGACGGTGTTGTTGTAGTTGTTGTGGTCGTTTTTGGAGTAGTCGTAGTGGATTCAACAGTAGTAGGTTCTTCAGTTGTCGTTAGTTCTCCGCAACCAATGAGCTCGAATCGCATGGAGATTTCTCCGTGCCATGTGAGAGGTCTGATGCGAATGACCTTGGTTGATACTGGTGGTTCTATCATTTGTTTCTTAGGAGTATTATTGTCTGATGGGCCGGTGAACACCTGTAAGGTTTGACTAATATATTAATTTATTCATTCTACTTTAAATGGAAGTATTGACCTTTCAATGGTTGTATACCTTAGGCTTTCCATCATCTCCACGAACAGGTACCAGGCTGTCTTTGTCGGGTCCATACAAAACTTCGTAGGAAGTGACGTACTCGGTGAACAGTGGGCTGCCTTGCATCTTCACGCCGTAGATCGGTTGAGGTGCGGGGAATTCTACTTGGATGTACTGGTTCGTGTCCTGGGTATTTGGACTCCAACTGCCAGCTGTGGAAACAATTTCACGATTAAAAGCACGGCTACGGCACAAGAGATAGTTATTTCATTTATAATTGTATCTAACATTTGCAATGTAACTCTAATTGATTTTTTATTATTATCTTTGTTACAATAGGCATGATGACAGTTATCAAGAAACACTAAAATTATTAAATTATCTAATAAAATGGGGTTCATAAAGTAGAAAAATTGTATTTATTTTCCTATTTACAGCGAGATTAAAAGTTAATTAATAAAAATAAAGCTAATAAATACAGCATCCCGCCATGTTAAATAGAAAACCAATAGGAGCGAGTTACGTCACTTATGTATAAAGCTCACTCTGTTCGGATATATTCGACGATCACTTTACTGTTTTTAAGAGCTATATTTGACACTCGTTGACAAATAGTGACGTCGATGACACCACCGTGCGTTTTGGCGTGAATTTTAAACTTAAAATTTAAATCTCAATATTTATTTCTAAAACTTTATGTTTTGTAGAAATATAGCTGTTTTTGACAATAGGAGATACTTCCGAACATCATAAAACAGTTTTTCAAAATACGTCATAATGCCTATTTAAGTTGCTAAACGATAGTTTAGCGCTATAGCACTAATTCACTAGTTTTCTCGAAACTTAACTAAAAATGACTAAAAATGAATCCTATCAAACTACGTTCTGCATGTGAAAGTTTGACTCAAATTAGATATGTCACACGAATAATAGACGTTCATGATCTAACTGTGAGAGATAAAATAATTATCTAATATATTATTTTTACTAATTTTATGTCAAATATTCGTTACAAGGATGAAGTGTCAAGTATGCATGTGTAGTTAACATGTACCTGTAATATCAAGTGGGTGTCCGTTGAGCTTGGCATACTGCGGTTCGTACAGTTTGCTGGCGACGGAACTGGCGCTGAACGCAGAATCCGGCAGCGGCTGGTCGCCCCACAGGACATCTATGTAGCTGTTCATATAACGACTGATATAACTACCCACATAGGCTTTGTTCATTCATTGAAATTAATATGTGTCATTGCACTATTTTTTTGTAAAGAACTCTTTTTTTTTCACTTTCATTTATCTAATCTGTTTCAATATAGATTTTTGAAAATTTTTATTCTCTGGATTCATACAAAATTAATAGGCCGCCATAGTCACAATGGGTCACCGCGCTGCATTATTGCACTGTCTGCATTCGCAATGAGTTTGGTGACGTAAGGTAGAATAGATTCACGTAGGGTAAACCAGGAGACGTATCATCTGATGGTAAGCGATTACGCCGTCCATGGACACCCGCAACACCAGAGACGTCACAAGTGTGTTGCCGGCCTTTAGAGGCCTGTATGGGCCTCCGGTGGAACATAGCGCTAAACGCTGTTTCACACCGGTTTTCTGTCAATATCACTATCACTCCGGTCGAGCAGGCTTATTCGTACCGAAGCGTGGCTCTTTCTCGGCTATAATGCCTTATCTTTCGTATTGGTAATTAACTCTGTATATACAAGAACTCAAGACAAAGACATCAACCAAGACCTTTAGATCCGTCATACAGGTCAACCAAAAAAAAAAGTTTTAAGTTATGCTGCTATTGGTAATTGTATTGATATGGGGTACTTTTTTGAGAGAAATAAATATGGTTTAATTTGATTTAAATAGAATAGTTCCCTTACAAAGCGAGCACAAAATAAGAAAATTGGACTTACTTCTCAGGCAAGCACTCAGGAACTGGTATTGTAGACGGTAATGTAGGTTCTGGTGTAGTAGTAGTCGTTGTTGTTGTTGTTGTTGTCGTTGTAGTGGTGGATGTGGTTGTTGTTGGTTTCTTGGGCGTGGGGAAGATGTGAGGTTGGATGATCGGCTCGTGAGTAGACCCTGGCACACTGGTACTGACTACCACACACTCGCTCGAGTCACAGTGGAAGTTGTTGTTGATACATTGGCACTTGATACATCCGTCTACTACCACTCCTCCTGGCTGTAGAACAGAGAGGGAAAGAGAAGTATTTATATAATCTGTTTCAATATAGATTTCTGAAAATTGTTACTCTCTGGATTCAAACAAAATTAATAGGCCGCCATAGTCACAATGGGTCACCATGCTGCATTAATGCTCTGCCTGCATTCGTAATGAGTTTGGTGACGTAAGGTAGAGTCATTTTGGCAGGCGCATATATAAAAAAGTATACGGAAAATGTAACTCACCAAGTTGCCATAGTGTCGATCACCATACTACACAGCATTTCCAATGAGTATGGTGACCTCTCTTGCATTCCACACATGCTTTCCATCAGGCAGAGTTGAGTCACTATGACATGTTCTACCAAAAATTAAATAATTTCAGTGTACCTTAATAAGCTTCCCTTCTGAGAAGCAAGTGCAGTCTTTCATCGGCACGCAGGTGTTCTCGTCGCGCCAGTACGTGTTGGCGTCACACGACGGCTTCTTGCATCCTTCTACACATTTCTGGAAGTAGTAAGTAGGTCTTTGTTATGTAATATAATTAATTAAGTATATATACTTGCACTTATTTATATGTCAAGATAAAAAATAAAAAATATTTCTAAAAGTATTTTTAGCTGAGCCCCGCTGTATAACAACAACCGAGGAAAAGTTAAAAAAAAATCCTATGTAAAAAGTATTCTATGTCTGTTCCGTGGTTCTAAGCGACCTCCTCACCAACAGCTAAATCGGTCCAGCCGTTCTTGAGTTATAAATAGATTTATAATGTTATCTTTTAACTTTCAAAAATTAGTTTTTTATAATTACAACATTTACAAACATTTGATATATTGCTTTTTCATACTAAATTTGACAATGAATTTACCAGTAATTATCTAAGAATTACTTCTTCAACTAACAAATGAATTACAATCTGAAAAACCTGGACTTATTACTTAAACTTAGTTAATCAACGTAATGTTATTGTTATGTAAATATTTCTTAAAAATATTTATTTAAAAAGAACTAAAAATGCATAACTTACCGACCGTCATTTCAACCACCTCACTATTCCAACCGCGCTATTTATATCCTTGTGGTGGGTAGTTGTAATAATTCTAAGAATTTTACTAATATTATATTTCTACTGCGCGCAAGAACACTCAAGGTGTGGGTCCTCAACCCCACATAGGACACTTTGTGTGATCCCCAAATTGTTGTTCTGAGTCTGGGTGTTCTTTGTGTGCGTTTCATATAGAGTCCCACGGGACATCGGATGTATATTCCTGTTGTTGTCTTTTTAAAAGAAAAAAAAGTTTACCTCTCCAACACACCGTCCTTGTGCCATGAGTGTCTTCCTGAAGGAGTCGCAGAGCCGGTCACAGCGGTAAGCGCACTCCGAGAAAATATGTCCCGGGGGACATTCAGCCGCGGTCGTTGTGCTGGGGGTCGTGGGTGCTGGGGGTCAACCAAACAGTTTCGCATTAAGTTACCACCTACAATAATAGACTGACGCTTTCTACTGCATCAAGTGTTGTGAGTTCAAACCGCATAGGGGACAGCACTTTGAGTTGTACAAATTGTAGTTCTGAGTTTAAGAGTTCTTTGTGTTCGTTTTATGTATATTTTTATAATTTCCCTCGACGCACGATGTATATTCCTAATATGGGAATTGTTTTTATTTCTAAAAAAGTACCAATATTTTTTCTTCGATTTTGTGAGAAAGATACCCGGAAGATATCCTCAGAACGTTGGCTCTTCAGGTTTATTGTATACCATACAATGTTATGCACGAAGAGACTATCATAATTTACTAATTAATCCTTTTTGTATTCGTTAAAAATCGGCCAAGTGCGAGTCGGACTCGCGCAAGGAAGGATTTATACCATTATCTATACATTTTAATCGTCTATCTGTTGCCGTAATCAATTTCGAGCAAAAACGAGCAAAACGTTGCGTTTGTTGAATGGAAGTCCTCTTATATATTTATTTTTATTCTGTTTTTTAGTATTTATTACGTATTACACTTTTTATAATATAACTAGCTGACCGACGAACTTCGTATCGCCATTTTTAATCGTAATTATTTTCAAAATTTCCCGAGAGTTTGTTTTTACTTATGTGTGCCAACCTCAGTTCCAAAAATCACACTTCTGGTTTTCTTAAAATTTTCTATAATACAATCCTCGTCTTGTATATGGCACCCTAACATTTTTTCTTTTTTTTATTATTATAGCGGCAACGGAAATACATCATCTCTGATTATCAACAGTTGACTATCACGGTTCATGAGATACGGCCTGGTGACAGACGGACACCAAAGTCTTAGTGACAGGGTAACGTTTTACCCTTTGATTGATTGACTTAAGTTATATTTGATTAAGTTAAATTAGACAGACTAAAACCTCCTTTCTTAGAAGAGGCTTATATTAACTTGATGACAAGAAATTAGTTGTTACCTAGTGTTGTGGAAGCACACTCAGGCCTGACCTTGGCCACGCTGGCAGGCCAGTCACAGACCATGGTGTCGGGGTTGTACATGGTCCCGGGCCCGCAGTCCTTCAGCACCACGTTGTCGGGCGCGCACTCGTAGAACTTGGTGCAGTCCGTGGGGTGAGGCTCGTTAGGACGGACTGAGTTCTCGCACGCGTTTGGCTCTGAGAGATACAGTACAATTATTAATATACTTAGAAGATTATTACATGATGAAATACGGTTTCAAATTCGATAGCCTCTATCATTAGAGTCGAAAGTAAAGTGGTGTGGATTCGAATTGACTAAAACCAGTGTTGAATTACAGTCTGCCCAGGATACTTTAACCATAGAAATCATTCAGAATCCTTCATCCACATACTTATACTGGCTGATAAACAGCGGACTCCACTCTGAAGTACGAGGACGCCAACTCTTCCTTTGGTCTGTTTTCTTTTCTATTTTTATTTTTAAAAAGACAACTCCCGCATTAGTAATATTTTTTTCTCTTCTTTCTCTTTTCGCACCTAACTGCCCATGAATTCCTATTTGTTTTTTTTTTTTTATTTTTACAATTTTTTTTTCCCTTTCCAAGGTTGCCTGGAAGAAATTGCTTTTTAGCGATAAGGCCGCCTTTTGTACACGATGATTCAATTGATGTATTATGTAAACTATATAATTATGTAAACTGTTATATCTGTTGTACAATAAAGTGTATTCTATTCTAATATAAATTCATGTGTCACGGGGATCTTTACAAATATACATGAAACGAACACAAAGTACACCCAGACTTAGAACAACAATTTATGGATCACACAAAGTATTTTTGTCCCATGTAGGATTTGAACCCACAACACTTGGCGCGGTAGAAAGCGGTGTGGCGACCATTGAAACCACTAGGCCAACCGTGTAGTCATATGGAGGGTCTTCCTCCTGTCTGAACTGTAGGGGAGTCAAACCAGCTTTTAGGGTCCTCATCAAATTTTTCTTCCCTACACACTGATGTATTCTTGTGTAATTTGCTGCTTTAGTCAGTACTTACGACACACGTTTAATGAATAGGAATAAAGCCTCTCCACTTTCCTATGGATATGCAAACTAAATAAAAGAAACTCTTTAGTTGTATAGAAGAGTGGTTCCATCAGTACTTACGTTCACACTCGCAGTACACCCTAATCTCGAAGTCGAGGCAGGGCTTCCCGACCTCCTTGCAGACAAGTCCTCTCTCCAGACTGCACTCCACGTCCAGGCCCGTCTCCTTGGGCGTCCTGTGGTCTCCCACCGTACGACATTCGATGTTCTTCATCATGCTCTGTTTACACATTGGACCACCGATCACCTGCAACATACGTGATTTGACAATAACTTTATATTAAGGAACTGAATTAAAAACAGTAAATAAATCGGTGTGAGGCAAATTCGATGTAATCTATACGTGTTAAAGAAGGAGACTGACTGACTAAGATACCCAGAGATCAACGAACAGCCCAAACCGCTGAACCTAGAATTTTGCTTGTAGATTTCTTATATAACGTAAGGGATGTAGTGCTCCAAAATGCCTTTCTTAGTAAAAAGGAATTTTGGAAATATCACCCCTAAGTTGGTAAAATGGGGGATGAAAATATCTATGTGTACGCGAGCGAAACCGCGGGCAAAAGCTAGTTGTTTCAGTAAAATTATTTATTGTTTAGTTGAGTGAGCAATTGCTTTTTGATTTCATTTAATATTTATAAATGATCTTATAGTCACAACATAACGAGGTTTTTTATATAAATAATTAAGGTATAAAACTCCTGAAGCATAGGTTATATAAAGAAAGCTTTAAATATTTAACAGCTTTAAATTTATTGAATTTCTAAGAAATGAGATATACCTTAGATAGATAGATAGAAAACTCTATAATATTACAGTAAGAAGAGAGTACATAAAATGTGAGACGGAGTGTACAAAGGGCGGCCTTATTGCCAAAAGTAATCTCTTCCAGGCAGCCTTAAATACCTTAGGTGAACTTCCAAGGAGTAGTTGATTCTGTATATACAATATGGCAAAAAGGCACTCACCAGTTCATTAGGTTTAGGCAAGGGTTCGTTGTCGATAGACTCCCCAAGGTTCCCGATTTCAGGAGGTCCTCTATTTATCCATTTCGTCCATCCGGAGACACACTTCAACGGCTCGTCGTTAGGCTTCGGTGAAGTCAGTATTGGCTGGGGGAATAAGTTTATAAGTAGATAAGCCTTTAAAATTCAGTAAAAGTTTTCTTTTTATATGTATATCTTAACAAAAATGAATCTATACTGCCTGATGGAAAGTAGAAGCAGAATCCAAGAGTAGTGGTCACCATACTCATTGCTCGTGCAGACAGTGCAACAATGCAGCATGGTGACCTCACTATGGCGGCCTAGTGACGCTTCTGCTTCATTGGACCTCCGGTCTTGCACTCGCCGACGAAACTCGCCAGCACTGCTGCTGTCATATTACGTAGATCTTCTGAGCGAGGGTAACACCGCCCCGTGCGAGCCGACCCTACGATGCTGAGATCAGTGTGTCTCTACTACCCCTTTATATATTTTTTGCGTTTTACTTATATTATTTTGCGTTAAGTGCTGTGGCTTCAAACCCCTTATGGGACAACTCTTTTTGTGATTGACAAATTATTGTTCTGAGTCTGGGTTCTCTTTTTATCTATTTCATGTAAGTTTGTAAATTCTCGGACTGTATTCCTAATACAAAAGGTATTGAAAAAAATCTACCAGGAGAACGCAATCCCTGAAGATATTTTCTACTGTCAGAAATATTCCAATAGATCATCAAAATGGTACTCACTGCTGGAGTAGAACACGGCTGTCCAGTACACACTTTGTGTTTCTTGGAGCACCTGCAGGTGTGACAGGCATCCTCCTCGATGACCTCACCCTCCTCCACCTCCCTACCGTCCTCCAGAGTCATGCACACCGGCTTGCACTTGGCGCGAGGAACGCATTCAGTGTGGGTGCTGTTCTTGTATACCTGACCTTCGGGACAGGACTTCTTGGGTTTGCAGCCTGTGGGATTTAAAAAGCGTGTTTGAAGTAGATTTAAAAAGGGACAAGTTAAGAATTGGGTATGTTACTGTCAGATTGTCAAAACCGTCAGATTATTATCTATCTCATACTGCTTACAATATACTATTATTAGTTAGTTTATAATATATCGAAGTGAAACCGTCAAATTGTGATAATATATGCAACGGATCGCATTGCATCTCGCTCGCTGACTCGTTGAACCACATATCTCCCGCACCACCCATATTTGCTTGTTAATTGGTTTGTAGCCGAATGTAGTGTATTTATCTGAATGTAAATTATTTTAATGTTGAAACTACCTCACAATTTTATAATTTGTGACATTAAATTATTGTGGCAGTAAATATATTTGTAATTAATTCAAAAGAGTTCTAACCTAACGCTATGGCAATAGAATGGCCAACTGTAAGACTGACGTCACAAATAGACGCCATGACACCAGTTTTTCAAAATCAGTCATCATGCCTATTACAATCTCGTTAGGTAGATTGTAATATAACGGTATTTACAATCTTACGATGGTAGATAGATTCCGATTGATGACGGAGAAAATTTATGTTCGCTCGAATGAACTAAATTCATTTTGTCACTCAAATTTCTCAGACTGACAGGCAAAGACAATTGAACTTCAGTTCAATTTTAGTCAGAATTTATATAGCATTATTATGTCTTATGAAAGTAGGTGTAGCAAAAAAATTAAATAACTCTTATTTAAAATTTATTGTGTCAGTTGGGAAGCTTAATAAGCTTTCAAAGGCTCTACAATTTTACTTGAATATGGCTAAGAACGGTTTCGATAACATTATATTTCAAACCAAAAAACCTAAGGACGAAATGGTTTTCCCGTTTATTAGTAATGATATCTCAGTCGAACATACAATAGTCATCAAGCTTAAATTCTTCCATTTCGATATAACTGAATAATTAGTTTTTTGGTAAGTTAACAAACCTTCTACGCATGTGTCTTGTTCACAATTAATTTTCATGTCTGAGTAGAACAGGGTGTTGTCGCAAGTTTCTAGCGGACACGCCGATAAGCAGGAATCGTAGTTGGAACACTCCTCGTCACACTGCATGGCTGGAATTAGAAATAAATACAAACTTCATTACTGGATATAGGCCTCTCTTTAGAAATAAAATTTTAATGAACAGTGAAATTCTTAATCGTTTTGCCTAATATTAAAATAATGTTTCTCAGTCGTATCACGAAGGCATAAGATATGCGACCCGAGTTCCATTTAAGTTTTTTCCTTTAAAAATTCCATTCTGTATTCCAGATCTATAGTTTCAGTGCCATAAATCTATTCGATTCTCCCGTAACTTTTATATTTTTACCCGACCGCGGCGAAGATAAAAGGAAGGGTAATAGTTTTGGTGGTCTATGTAGGTTCGTAGGTATTTTACAACGTAGTGTCTAAACTACCTAATTAATTTTAATTATTGAAGTGTCAGAAGATATTATCAAAATAAAATACGTAGTCGGGTTGTAGTTACAAAACTATTTTACGTTATCTGAAATCGTGTTCTATTCCCAAAGAGAGCTGGTGACCTTTAATCAAACAACCGGTACTCAAGAACGGCTTAAGAAAATGTGAAGTTTATTCTATTAAAAATATAGTTGAAAATGCAACTGACGACAAGTGTCCGGCGTCCTCCAGCGGAAGGTGACGCCGCGGTGCGCGCAGGCGTGCGCGTAGGCGGCCAGCGCGGCGCAGGCGCAGGCGCAGTCGCCGCCCGCGTCGCACGCGCACGCGTCGCGCGTGCAGCGCTCGATGTACGCCGACGGCGGCACCTCGCCATGGCACAGCGTGAACGGGTAGCGCTTCATCGCCGAGCAGCTCGTCGCGGCCCACTCCTTGCGCTCCGGACGTTGTTTGCAGTGATCCTGATTTAATATTCGAGCGAAAACATTGTACTCACCCCTTTTTACATAAATTACGCGATACAGTATGAAATTTGGTACAGTTTAAATTTATATGGAACAGGAGTGCTGAAAGCTAAAAATAAATAAATGAGTTATGGTTAAATTTCGACGATCACTAGTGCCCACTCCATTAAACAGACAATATTAAGTATGAATATTCATATTAATTATGTTTAAATTACAGAGCGACTGTCAATCCGTTAACTATTTAACGATATTTCCTGAACATAAAAAACTTACGATACCCTTTTCCATAACCCAATTTACTTTAGTTTCGTCTGAAAACAATTCCATCCCAGAGGAAAATTAATTATGTAACCAGTCAAAATTTCGCCCACATCGAAAGATAATGATGATCATAATGAGCTACCTGCACCACACTTTTAGAGACCCATTACATTGCTGAGTATTATTACTTTACAGCATTTGAATGATGTGTATTACTATATTAAGTATACGTATATCTAAAGTCAAAACTATTTTAGCATGATACGATAGGATACACAGTAAAACACAAAAACTACATACAATAATCCGGGATGGTTTTGGACATGTCGGTTTGAGTTTCCACGAGTCGGCGAATATTAAAATGGAAGATTCAGCCATGCCACCCCCTGAGGGCGTCTGGAAGTCATCTCGCATGTCGCCGTTGTAATTGCCGCATAAACCTTTGACCTGGACAAAAGTTTATAAAAGTTTTCTGAAGAAAGTCTCTTGCCTAATTTGCTTTAAGATCACAAAATAGCATCAAATCTTCCCTTAGAGCACTGTCAGCATTTCTCCTTTTATGTTTATACCAACCCTATTATTCATAAACGTTATATAACTATGAGCAACGATTCTACGTTAATTTAAACCCTAAACTTACAGCCTTAAAGTGGAAAATAACACTGAACCGTTTCAGAAACTTACTGCTTTACAATTATTACTTCATCTGTTCATTAAATAAGCATCAAATAAAATTTCTGATATGAGTAATAACTTTATATTACATCATAACTATTTCACTTATTCAATTTCTAAAAAATGTTAACGCTCTATAATATTTACAGCATTCAGTACATGAGTATAAAATGTGTTTAACAATATGTTCTGTAACACTCTGTACAAATAAATCAATGAAAATCTCCTGTAATATAAAAATAAAATCTTACCCTTCCTTGCCAAATAGCTTCTACTTTGACATAGACCCTCATACCGCGGTCCCACTGCAGGCTCATGCCTAGAGAAGGTACGTCTAGGAACACGTAGGAACCAGCTATGCGCATCTTGATCCTGAAGTACAATTTTACTTTAGTAAGGGGAATTTATTATACGTGTGAAAGATCGACAAATAAAAACTAAACTCATTCAACTAAAATCCTCTAAAACCATCTGTTATTTCAGTAAAGCTATTTCCAAAACGCTATTTTTATATGTATGTATTTAGGCCTATTTCAAGTGTGACATAACAAATTTTAGTCAATATTTCACATATGAAACGTCATTTGACACGACATAAATATTTTTTAGTGATTTTTAGCTTAATTTAGTGAGTTTTCGTTCAACAGACATGGCACCAATATCTCTAACTGGAATGTCCGAACCCTCAATCAGAGATTAATTTAATATCTTTTATTATCTTTTTTGCAGATGCTAAACTTATTTTAATATAAGTTTTTGTTAATAATGATTAACTTTTGACAATATACCAGATTGATTTTAGGTACATTAAGTAGATTAAAGAGTAGGCATATTTATAAGTTGAAACAAGAAAAAGTTTAAATGACTATATAGTAACCCGAATACATTGTTGTGAATCGTCAACTCATTCATAAAACATTGTTCAGTAGTTTATTACCCACAGTGGAACATACACTCATATGAAGACTACCAAAACTATTACCCTTCCTTTTGGCTTCGCTGTAGTCGGGTAAAAATAGCATGCCTGTACTTTAGTCTCATGGCAGACATTCACGATGACTTCTATTACTTTATAACTCGTGGATATCTAGAAGCCTGAATTTGCAGTACAAATAGGATATATTATAACAAGATGAGTTACGAATTACAAGACTTGTTTTATAATAAAACTGGCGTTTGCTCGCGGCTTTGCTGGCGCTACTACTAGATATTTTCATCCCCTATCCCCCTTAGAGGTGGCATTTCCAAAATTCCTTTCTTAGTACTCACTTACGTTACATAAAAACCTACATGCAAAATTTGAGGATTCTAGGTTCAGCGGTTTGGGCTGTGCGTTGATCTCTGGGTATCTTAGTCAGTCAGTCACCTTCCTCTTTTATATATATAGATAGATAGACTAGCGACCCAGCCCGGTTTCGCACAGATGTCTTAGATACTCTCTGATTTCCGTCTATCTATCTGAAGCGACTTCATTTTATACTATGTACAGAAGATAGAAGGATATTCTTCGACGTACCTCTTCAGCTTGCTAATGTCAGGTATGGGGGCATCCTTGGTGAGAGATACGATCTCTTCGTTGTTTCCGCGTCCAATCTTCAGAGTTACTGACTTGGAGCACGTCGCGCCCGTGGTGCCACATGGCACGTTCTGCACGAATGAAGAGAAGACAACATTATTATTATTACTACAATTAAGGCAAAGTGGTTTAAGTGCACTGTGTACTGTGCTGAGTGTTGCAAGATCCCCATATAGGATAACAACACAAATTGTTGTTCTGATGTGTATCTTCTTCGTGTCCATTTCTGTGACCAATGTGACTCTACTTTGCTTGATGGAAAGCATGAGCAGAATTCAAGACGATGTGGTCATCATACTCATTGTAAATGAAGACAATGAAACAACGCAGCATGGTAAGCCACACTAGAGGGCCTATTTATTTATGTTAGTAAAGTCTCCCGCGATATATATATTTCTATTGAGGTGAGGAGGTGTCTTTAAACTAAAAGAAAAAAACAGCCATGGGAGCACAAATACAGAATAAATTATGGTAGGTCTGCCTATCATTTTACACGTGCAGCCTGTGGACTGAGTTCACGCAGAAGATATACAGTGACATGCGTGTACAACATAACAATGCATTTAGGGTGTTTTTGGGGTTGCCATGGAGTTTAGCGCTTCGGCCATGTTCGCAGCGTTTCAAGTCGATGGGTTCGCCGCAATCATGTGAAAACATTGCGCTTCTATGCTTGCATGCCTGCGTTCCTCCTTCAACAGCATCCTAAATGTTTTCTGAGACAGGTGGGACTCTCCCCTTATGTCCAGGTGGTTATACATCCACACTAATTAATATCTATAATACTAACACTAGGTTAAGTCATTCTGTAACTAACAAAATATGGATGCATAATAAGTCCGAAATAAATATGTAATTTGAATTAAATTGATTTGAAAATTTTATACTAAAATTTGAAGTAATATTAATGTCTATTTGTATTGTGTTAGAATATTTTTAAGCTATATTCTAGGTACTAGGTACAGGTAAAATCGGTTAATACCCTTCTCCAAATAATCTTGGGCAAGGAAGATGAAGATAATGATCTTATATGTACCTGTATCTCGACATCGAAGCCATCACTACTATCCATGACTCCCTTGGCCAGTAAATAAGTGCAGACTCCCTCGAAGTCATAATCAGTACCGTCGAATGTCACCAGGTGGGAGTCTCCCCACGCTGAACATAGACCGGCGCATTTCTTGGTCGTACAATTCCAGGTACCGCTATTACACTCGCTGGAATAGAAAATAGTCTTTGGGTGTAATGGTCACATATAAGTTACGACTTCTGATATCTCACCTTACTGCCTGACGGATGATTACGTCAACCAAAAATCATATGTAAGGCGTTCATGATGATCTTTGAGTAAAAGTAAATCGTTCATAGATTTCTATCCATATCTATTCATACTCGTAAATTAGTATCCATATGAATACTAATATTTTAAGTTCGGAAGTTACTCAGTCTGTCTGTCACGCTTTCAGGTCTAAATTCCTAAGCCGATTTGAATGAAATTTACAGTGAAGATTTCTTCAGCTTTAAGGAAGTCAGGCTACATTTTACCGTGATAACAAACGGGCGGAGCCACGGTCTAAATCTAGTTATTGAATAAAAACAAATAAGGATAGTAGTAAATTAAAAAGTATAAAGATATAATAAATCGTACAGTATAGTTATAAACGAATGATAACAAAATTCGTATAGTTTATTACTAAGATTACCGTATCAGAAACATTGTTGTTGGAACACGGTCCGCCGATGTACAAAATTATTATATGCAAACTAGGTTTTGCCTGCGGCTTTCGGCTACGGCTTTGCGTGTAGGTATGTCGTTTATTGCGGTAAATAGCCTATGTCCTTCCTTAAGAATCAAAGGATCTCCACTGTAAAGTACATCCAAATCAGTTGAGTAGTTTAACAGTGAAAGCGTAACAGACATACAGAGTTCAGGCAAGTTCTCAGTTCATTATAATTTATATATGATGTGTATGTAACTACCTTATAGAGACTTCCACGTACAACGGCAACAAAAACATATGACAACGCCATCTACCGAAAATACACTGAACGAAGTATACGAAGAAGCTTTCAATCCTGCAGCGCGCAGTAGATGTTCTCGCGCGGATTAACATATATACAACTAACCAACATCAACTCTTGGTGGCCCGCCAAGCATGATCACCTCGCCTGGAAGGAGGATCCTTGCTATGTATTGAAGGGACATAAAACCCAGCATCCGTCTACGTAGCAGCCCCAGCCACTACGCAGCAACCGCCCCGACTCACTGGGGACTTCACCGCAGCACAACTCTCCGTACACCATCCCGACTCATTGGGATTAGTGGACTACAACCCCACTCAACGGGACTAGCGGCATTCAGTTTCGACTCACTGGAACTTGCGGCACTAAGTTCCGACTCACTGGAGTTAATCACTGCTGGCACTGGCAAGCTCCGCAATAGAGCACAGACGGCTGACTCATCCGCTATCGACCTTCGGTCTTGGAAGGGAGTAAAGTGGCGGCTTCCACATACAGCGGCAACAAAAAAATATGACAACGCCATCTACTACCACCATTATCCACCGTTAAGCCGTGGCCCGTCAGTCATGATCACCTCGGCAGGAGGATCCTACCTTTGTGTTGGAGGGATATAAAACCCTGTCCTCCACAATCTACAAAGCTCTATTTTGCTGATCTTCAGATACTCATTTTCAAACAAAATATACCGGAACAAGAATCAACCTGAAGTACGGCTCAAAATCTAACAGAGCCACGCTGATTTTAGCAAGAACGGGTCAGCTCCACCGGGGTGGTACTACCCTCGCCCAGAAGATCAACGCAAAATGACAACAGAAGTGCTGGACGGTGTGGGTCACCATACTGCAATGTTGCATCATCTGCATTCGCAATGAGTATGGTGACCACCACTATTAGATTCTGTGTATGCTTTCCATCTTGCAGAGTAGAGTCACTATGGAAGGGGCATACATAAAAAAAAAGTAAACTCGTAGTGTTTTCTTGTCTTTAGTTACTAGGCTATATTGACAATACTTGTATGAAAACTACCGATCAAAAGATTCAACAGTAAGGATTAGAAAAGATGTTAAACAAACTACAGTCCTTAAAGTATCGCTTGATCTCGTCGACAGATATCTACAAAACTGTCGAAGCAACTTTGAACAAGCGAGTTTATTTTGTATCAACTAAATTTTCATCCTTTACGTACCAGTTTATTCACAAATGAGGTGCAATGTAAAATAATATTAAAATTCAGACTCGAAACAACTAGTAACTACTAAAATGACACTAGTGTCAACTGTCATAGAGATCAAGAATAGCCAACCTAAAAACATTTATATAGATACACAAGTATATATACGTAGATAAAATAATAACAAATGCTAATCAGAAAATCTTCTTTGATCTGGGCGGGAATGGAACCCGTGACATCTGACTTTGTAAACATGATGACTAGACCAACGGCCAGTCACATGCAGCCAGGTGATAGGACCTAATTGAAATGCCTGTGTTAACTAGCTACTCGTACAATGTGGATTAATGACGAAATTGCTGACCCAGCGATAGTAGTTGGCATTCGTAACAAAAAAGTGAAAGGCACGTACGCATTACGCATACCAATTTGTACACTATTTATAATGTAATAGATTGTTTGAATTAATATGATACAGGGGGCGTAGCTCAGATGGTAGAGCGCTCGCTTAGCATGCGAGAGGTACCGGGATCGATACCCGGCGCCTCCAAATTATTTTTTTTTTGGAGTTGTTAGTAGTTCTGTATTACGTATTTTTATTACATACGTAATTCACTTCTTGCGTACTTTTAGTTGGAGAACAAAAGCAACGGGGGCGTAGCTCAGATGGTAGAGCGCTCGCTTAGCATGCGAGAGGTACCGGGATCGATACCCGGCGCCTCCAAACTATTTTTTGAAACTAGTTTTGTATTACGAATTTTTATAACATACGTAATCCACTTCTTGGATAATTTTAGTTGGAGAATTATACTAACGGGGGCGTAGCTCAGATGGTAGAGCGCTCGCTTAGCATGCGAGAGGTACCGGGATCGATACCCGGCGCCTCCAAATTAATTTTTTTTTGGAGTTGTTGGTAGTTCTGTATTACGTATTTTTATTACATACGTAATTCACTTCTTGCGTACTTTTAGTTGGAGAACAAAAGCAACGGGGGCGTAGCTCAGATGGTAGAGCGCTCGCTTAGCATGCGAGAGGTACCGGGATCGATACCCGGCGCCTCCAACTTATTTTTTTATGAAGGACTCGTTTTGTAAGCGTCAAAAGTAATATCGTGCTAATAAAAAATATGTAAGCTAAATATTACTTTCGTACTTTTTCTTTAATAATTAGAGAGAATTAGTCAAAGTACTCACCACTTATTACACTCCTCCTGCATGGTTTCTCCGTCGGGGTAACTGCGACCTCCATGGTGACAGGGGCACTGCGCTGGTTGTACGCATTTCTTAGACACCATGTCCATAACGAAGCCCTTTTTACACTGGCAGCCTGGACGGCATTCTGCTGTGGTCGGAGATGGTGGGAGATGCATGTTCTGTGATTAAATAAAGATCCATCAGCTACCTTACCTTATTATTCATTATCATCAGCCTTTAATAGTCCACTGATAGTCATAGGCCTCCTCTTATCAAGAAGGTTTTGGCATATTATACCACCCTGGCCAGATAAGTGCGTCGTTGTTCTAGTGGTTAGCGACAGCGAATACAGATCAAGAAGATTCGGGTTCGATTCCCGAGTCTGTCTGCTGTAGGTTTCTTACAGGAAATTCTCGATAGTAGCCCTTAGTAGGAAAGATGGCGTTGTTACCCGTCCGTTCCGTCCTTGGAGAGCATGTTAAACTGTCGGTCCCGGTTGTCATGAACATCCATGACAATCGCTATTGGGAAGTCAGCGCCCTCTAATATACTGACAACTTTTTTTTTATACGTTTGGAAACCCCCTCGGGCCTTCACCCCACCGGGGTTTGCGGCGGGGCTGTGTCTCGGTATCGAACCGACTAAAACCACACGGTGTGTCACTCTGCGCCTGACACGGGAGAGATCCGAGAACGCTTTCTTACGCCATTCGGACCCCTCCCAGCGCTTGCCCGCACTGAAGNATCTCCTCCGATGACTGCAGTGAGGGCCCGACGCTGCGGTGCCCAAGTGGGGCACCCCGCCAGCGTGTGCTGGGCCGAGTCCTCACTGCAGTCGCGGTGGTGGCAGGCGGGACTCAATTCACTCCGCGCGACCGAGTGCCCGAGTCCCGAAGCAACCGTGCCCGGAAAGCACCTGCGTCAGTCGGAAGGAAAGGGTCCCGTGCTGCCGCCCTGCCCACTCGAGGATGACCGGCTGGAGGGCCTCCACGGTGGCGAAGCCAGCGCGTGGAGCCTCCAGCCGCGAAGACCAACGAGCCATCGTGGCTCGACGGGTGGCTTCACGCCACTCGCGTACCTCTTCGGGCGGAGGGCGAACGCCACTCTCCGCCCGGAATTCAGCCACCCGTCGATAAACTTCGGCGAGCACTTCCGCCTCCAAATCTCACGGGGGCGTTCCGGCCAAGGCGCACGCCACCTCGGTCGACAACGTGCGGTATCCGCGTATGGCTCTGACCGCCAAAACCCTCTGTTCGGGCCCAGATACTTCATCTGAGCCCGAACCGGTACGAGGAACGAGTTGACCACTATGGAGGCGCCGGGGGGCGCATGGAGGCCCATGGAATAGCAGAGCCTCCGTCTTGTCCAGGGCCACCCGCAAGCCTAGCACCTCGATGCGCCCGCGCACCAGAGAGACTCTCCTGGTAGCCAGGCACGCCGCCTCCTGGAAGTTCACCCCCCGGGCTGTGACCAACGTGTCATCGGCGTAACAAATTACGCCCAGCCCGAGGGGGAGATGCTCGCGAAGGACCCAGTCGTACCCCACGTTCCACAGGAGTGGTCCTAGTACAGTCCCCTGCGGAACGCCGCACGACATGGGTCGCCGTCTCAAGGCGCCCTCTCGGTCCTCGTACACGACGGTACGCTCCTCCAGATATTCTGCCACCAGCCGCCTCAGGTACTCTGGCACCCCGTGGTTCTGGAGTGCTTCCCTGATGCAGCTGAATGACAGACTATTAAAGGCCACCACGCCGCCACAGCTCACCGCCTCTTCGGTCACGGCCCTCACGCGCATCACGGCATCGACCGTCGAACGCCCCTCTCGGAACCCGAATTGGGCGTCCGACAGGTCGGGACCCACCTCGCTGAGATGCCGGACGATGCGGGCAGAGAGCACTCCCTTGAAATATACTGACAACTAGTTAAACCTTCGAGTTAAGTTCACCCTCAGGGCTGCAGAGGTCAGATGTCAGTAGCTCTGTGTAAAAACTGATATTCAGGTAAAGGTATCAGGTTAAACTAATAGCCGACCCCAAATAGTCTTGGGAATAATAAAGGGTAGGAGGAGGCTCCTTATCTTTTCAGTGATGTTGTCGTAATTTGTGTAATTTGCATCTTTAGTAGTTTGTTCTTACGACACCCACGGGATGGACAGGAGTGATCAAACTCTGTTTTCTTAATCACACCACAAGGTCAATGTTAAGATTGTTTCTGGTGAAGAAGGTATTATTATTACCATAATATTATTAGAAACTAGCTGAACGCTGAAAGCTAGCGAAGCTAGCCTAAAAAAGTGACCTAAATTACTGCTTTTATCATCAGCTACCTATCAGTGAAAGTCCCGTTAAAATCGGTATAATCGTTCTAGAGATTAACCGGAATAAACAGACAGACAAGAAATTAAAAATAGATTTTTGATGTACGTATCGTATATGCTTTCATTTTTAGTGATAAGCTGATAATTTAAAATTACAAACAGACACTTCAATTTTTTATAGATGTTTAGATTACCTAATGATTCACACTGCGAATTAAATTGCAATTAATATAAGATTATCCGTGAGTGACGGGTTTAGGAAGTATCCTGACCCCTAGACAACCCGTGAGTTTCATAAGCGTCGACTAAGACATCAAATGTAGGACAACATCAATGCAAAGAGAAGAAGGACCTGAAACAAAGACTATACCAACCTGTCTTTCAAGCGTGCTATAATATGTCAAAATCTGCTCTCTAAAGACTCTTCTCACTAGACTACTAAAAGCCATTTAGAAGACGCCAACATGTTTACAAACTTAAGCCATGATGAATTTACTCATACCTTGCAAGTAAGCGGCTCTGAAATCTGACAGGTGGTGAACTCCATATTGTTGCTGGCGCTGCAGTTACTCCTCAAGTCCTCGGCTGGCGGGTAGTTCTGGATGTCATCAGGGGTCGCCGGTTCGCAGTCCCAACGAGCACCCACGCAGGTACTGAATATAATGAAACATTGTTTTAGTAAACCCAAATATATTCGATTTAGTGCATTGAATCATTATTTTTTTCCAGAGTATAGAACACAATGTAATTTAGACGTAGGTTTTTCTAACGGGTTCGAGAATATGCATAAATATTTTTCAATTTTCAAGGATCCACTTATTAAAATTCCCCACCGTACAGACTAGGTTATTAGTAATATTTTCATAGTTACTAGTTCATTTGTTAAACAGCATTGAAATCTGCTTATATTCATTCACAGTTCATAATTCGTTATATTAACCTCCAGAGCGATTGCATAGATTTATTCGAAGTTTTCGCTGGAAGATAGTTGATGCTGTAAGAAATAAGCTTAAGGCTGCTTCCAATCAAGTCGGGGTCACCTCTGCGGGGAAACGGGTGTCACATATTCCTCCAACACAAAGGGAGGATCCGACCAGACGAGGTGATCGTGCCTGGCGGGCCACTGCCCGACGGTTGATGTTGGGATGTTATATATATGCTTATCGGCGCGCTTATTTATTGCGCGATGTAGGATTGGGAGTTTCTTCGTGTAATACATTACTCCGTAGTTCAGTGTATCTGCGATAGATGGCGCTGTAGTATTTTTCTGTTGCGCTGTATGTGGAAGTCGCCACAATAGCTTTTCTCCTACTTCAGACCGGTCTCAGCTCTAACTGATAGAACATGGTTAAAACTGTCCTGAATTCTTTGCTTTTGACAATGTGCAATATTTGTATCGCTAAAGTGAAGTTGCCTACCACGTCTTTCGATAAACACCCGGGCATTATGCCGCAATCATTGTGCATTAACTCTGCCCACTATATGTACCTATGCAAATATTAATTTGGTTCTATGCCTGTAACGAAATAATGAATCTATTATAATTTTAGGGCTGTAAGCTTATTTCTTATAGCATTAATTATCTCTCAGCGAAAACTTCGAAGTAATTAAGTGATAATGTAAATAGCTAAGAACGACAGCCTTTATAAAAAAATCATGTTATGACATAGTGCGAACGCACTCTCAATGAAATTGTGCAATTGTTTTACAAAAGTGAAAGGTAAGGACGTTCTTGTTGCATATTAGTTACTACGCATGAACAGAATGTGTTCCACTTATTCCAAATATAAACCACGGGGGGCGTAGCTCAGATGGTAGAGCGCTCGCTTAGCATGCGAGAGGTACCGGGATCGATACCCGGCGCCTCCAAATTATTTTTTGACACTAGTTTTGTATTACCTTTTTTTCTAATATGCGTGATTCAGTTCTTGGATACTTTTAGTTGGAGAATTATACTAACGGGGGCGTAGCTCAGATGGTAGAGCGCTCGCTTAGCATGCGAGAGGTACCGGGATCGATACCCGGCGCCTCCAAATTAATTTTTTTTTGGAGTTGTTGGTAGTTCTGTATTACGTACTTTTATTACATACGTAATTCACTTCTTGCATAGTGTTAGTTGGAGAACAATAACAACGGGGGCGTAGCTCAGATGGTAGAGCGCTCGCTTAGCATGCGAGAGGTACCGGGATCGATACCCGGCGCCTCCAAATTACTTTTATTAAAGATTATGTGTTATGCAATTTTACTGCATATACATATTTTACTTAACATAACTTATATAAACATGCCTGTTAGGCAAGTCTCGGATACTGTCAGAATCGCATATTTTTGCCTCCATCTATCACGTAATGGAACCCGCACCGGCAGATAAAATCCATTTAAAACTTAGAAATAGGCGTAATGTATAGTTTTAATACATCATTATCATCATCGTCATCAGCCTATCGCAGTCCACTGCTGGACATAGGCCTCTCCAATTTCACGCCACTTAGTTCGATCTATGGCTTCTCGCATCCAGCTCCTGCCAGCCGTCTTGCGCAAATCATCGCTCCACCTGGCCTGTGGACGTCCTACACTACGTTTGCCGAGACGCGGTCTCCACTCAAGAACTCGTTTACCCCAACGGTTATCGGTTCTTCGGCAAATGTGGCCAGCCCACTGCGCTTACGTTTTACGTTTTAATACATATTCCGCCCATACCGCAAAATGCGGCCCTTACAGGTAACATTACTGACATACAATTTAAGGATGAAAAAGGTGCAAATCGGTTCAATAGTTATGGAGTTCATCGGGAGGAGCAACGACACGACACGAGAACTATAGACATAGAATAAGAGATATTAAACAAACTTATTCTAAACTTAAATATATTTTATTTTTCAAAAAATATAAATAGGTTATCAGAATAGGCACTGACAAGGACGATCATATTTTAATAGAATTTTAATCTAGTGCTGTAAGAACTGCGATGTAATTTTTAAACGACTTTAAAAAAAGAAAAGGGTATTAAATCGACTGTATATCTTTCTATGTATGTTACCTTATAACTTTCGACTGGATGAATCGATTTTGATGATATAATATAAACCGCCTTCTGGTGCAGTCGGGGAAAAAAAAAAGTGACCAAATTCACTATTCAAAATGTATTAACTCACCATAATTCCCTTTCTCGTCTACCAGCTCGGACCTCCTTATAACCAGCGTTAAATTGCAGACCTTTGTGATAGCAAGGACACAGAGCAGTGGGCACACAGACGCCGTTGTCATCTAGTAGCTGAAAACACAATTCAATATTGGTACGGTACTATTGAAACACTAATCTAATTTAATCGTAGAAGAGCCACGCTTCGGCACGAATGTACCGGCTCATCCGGAGTGATACCACGGCGTCACAGAAAACCGTTGTGAAACAGCGCTTGCGCTGTCTTTCACTGAGTGAGTGAGAACACTGGAAGCCCATACTCCAGCCCCTCCCAATCCCCCAAAGGCCGGCAGCGCTTTGTGACGCCTCTGGTGTTACGAGTGTCCATGGGCCACGGTAATCGCTTACCATCAGGCAATACGTCTGCTCGTTTGCCACTCATTCCATTAAAAAAGTGTGTTTATAGAACTTGAAAAATGTCAACTTATACTAGGTGTAGTTCTGCTTTTTAACATTTGGATTATGCATCCCAGAGAAGTGTGTAGAGTTCAAGAAGACTGTAGAACAAGTAACGAATTATTTAAAATAAGAAAACCTGTCTACTTCAATATCTGCCATCATCGTTAAATTCATTGAAGGGCTGAAGAGATAGAAAAATCTTTTTTTTTACCATGTTTTTTTTTATAGGCTACTAAACAGATGGTAGGTGTTGATGTAGCGCTTATTACACCTGGCTGAATTTATTCATCTTATATCAGTAGTAACTGTATTCTATATTCACAGCTAGCAAACCAGCATCCTAAATTCAGAAGCAAGCATGGTTTCTGACTGACTACTGACAGTGGCTGAATCATTTAGAAACTAGATTAGCAACGCGTTTTGGAAGGCGCGATCGAATTTAGTTACTAACTCGCTTCGTAACTGTCCATGTGTGGGAACGTATACTTTTATTTTGTACTCACTCACTCGCCTTACTAACTTTACTAATGTGCCTGACATTTATAAATAGTCCATATTTCGGGGATAATTTTTGTCGTCAACGGTTAAAAAATTAAAGAACAGAATTTTAAATTTTGATACGAGTTTTTTAGTATTTATAGTGTCTCGTAGGATAGTTCTTGCTTTGGAATAAACGGTGTCACAAGATTGAATAACATGTCAAACGTTTTCTAATCTATTCGTAGATAAATCTAGATAGATCTTTTAAAAACAGTGAGAGGTCGCTAAAACGTTTTATTTATTTAGATATTTGTTTGCGTGATATTCTATTTTAAAGCGCATTTTCTTTTGAAACAGGGTCTCCCACACTAAAAGCTAAACGGCTGGCGCGTAAAATCTAAAAAAAAACGTGATGGTAGTCCATATGATTAACTTTGAATGAAAACTTTAACGGCTTCGATAACTTTGAAAGAAAGAAAGAAAGAAAAAATATTTATTTTGGCAACTAAAAAGGAATAACAATAAAGAAGGTAACATTATAACAATTTAAAAAACAATTTAAAAATGGACCCAATTCAGCATTGTGTCGGACAAAATGTCTGACGCTGGTTTTTAATTGGGCCCTGGTGACACCATTCATAAAGTTATTTAACATAGCCTATAATATATAACAAAGTAAGAACACCAAAAACAATTATATATTATAAGCACACAATCAAAATCACTCCATACTCCACCATATTTTAACATTGCGGGGACCGCTCGCCAGCATTTCAGGAGTAATAGTTTTGTAAAATGCTTTTACTATTTTTTTTTTTTTTTTGTATTTAAGCTGCCAAAATGACTCTACCCTGCCTGATGGAAAGCATGAGCAGAATCCAAGAGTGGTGGTCACCATCCTCAATGCGAAAAAGAACAATGCAGCATGGTGACCCACACTATGGCGGCCTGGGGGGAAGGGGGATGCTGAGGGGGAAAGGGGGCGTTGGATTGGGGTATGGGCCTCCGGTATCCTCACTCACTCGATGAAACACAGCGTAAGCGCTGTTTCACACAGGTTTTCTGTGAGGCCGTGGTATCACTCCGGTCGAGCCGGCCCATGTTCTTTCTTTTCTCTAAGATTCAAACTTAGGATCATCATCATCATCAGCTTTCTCAACGGACTTTAATTCAGTCTCTACAATATAGTGATTCAAGGTTTAATATGTAATGAATACAACATGATAAGTTGAAAATAAATAAATAATAATTCCGTAAAATCATGTTACGAGATAGATCAAAACCATGTACTAGGGAATTGTATTTCTTTCCTACAAATATGTCTGTGGTGGTGAATACGAATGTCTAACTCCTTTTTCCTTATCTGTGCGGATACTACCAGCTGATGGCATGTCGGATTCGAAAAGAATACAGCACACCTACAGTATTATCTATTACATACTCCAAAAAAGTAATTTTCTATTTACGAAGCCATTTTAAATAATACAGTATTATTTCAGATCCAATTATATACGTTAGATACGGTGTGGATTTAATATTCATCAAAATTGTTATTTTCCTTAAAAATAACATCTTCTAAGTTATAAGAGATTCATAATACTAAATTTTAACAAAAAAAACGACTTTAAGAATTGGATAAATTGAATGTCTACACGCGAAGCACCAGCTTTCAATTAGAAAAAAAATCATCTAAATCGTGACATTGTTATTCGTCAACATATCACGTAGGTACTTAATACAAATTAAAGATTTAATGTAAGGTTTTCTCATGGATGACATTGTCAGAACTGGACCAAAATGAGACCACACGGAAAGCATAAAAAAAGAATCATCTAAATCGGTTCACCCAGTCGAAAGTTCTGATAAAATACAGTTGAATTGATAACCTCCTCTTTTTTAAGTCAGTTAAAACGCATGATGTCTATCCCGGGTGAGTATATAGAAAAGTGAATTAGCATTTTCTGACAACAAACATTCATAAATTCTGCTCCAGTACGTCCCAGAGGGTGATGTATAGCAGTAGGATTTAATGTTTGAAAGGTGCCTTAAATGTTTGTCCTAATTCTCTATGACTCTCTACTATTCTGGTCCCTGTTAGATTTTAAAAACGGTTTGTTTTCTCGTGGGGTGGTAGTTTTAACTTCACCTAACGTACTTATTTCGAAGTAGCTGAAACGGTCGCCTAAAGACACTAAAGTTGAAGTAACCGCTCCCTAGATGGCGCTATGCGATAATTTTACCTCACGCTATGGTTTCGTTACCTCGAGCGGTATATAAACTACATATTCATTGTTATCAGCGCTCCCTTAGTCGGCTCTTACGACAAGATGAATCATCATCATCTTAAACTATTTTTGAAGGTTACCAAGCACGTAAGTGTAGTTGTAGCCATATGCATATTCAGTTAACGTTAGGCATCGTCTATACTAATTATTTGCTATTGACTGCTACAATGTGTCGATTCCTAATTGAGTTTCACCTGTAAAAGCGTGTCAGAAGTCTTCGCTCCTGCGCCCAAAATTACCAGAACCTTGAAGTCGCCTGCGACGTTTAACACGAACGTATATACGAGATTCACAATCTCAATATTCGCAAGTAGAAATCACCACCCTACAGGGGAACGCGGAGAGGTTTACGTCCGCTTTGGTTGTTTGCTTGTTTGAGCTAACAAATCGCGGTCATGCACATATTATGTTTGATATAAAACACAACATTACATTATGTCAGTTTTGATCTTATACTTTTGAACTTTTGCGTTTTTCACCAATAGAGAGAAAGGTTGAGTGATATTTAATACATGTATAGAAAACCCAAAAACAATAAAATGACTATCCCTAAAAAAAATTACAAGTGCGCTTACATAGACAAGATTTCGGGTCTAGTTTAAGCCAAAGAAAAAAGAAAGGAGGTTCTCCAGTCGACATGAATATATTTTTTATTTATGGCCACGCTTAACTTTTACAGAGTAGCTCAATTTTAGTAACTCTTTTTAAATTCGAAAGGGGCGCTCTCGAAGTGGTCCCGTTGCCACCATTTCAGGATCTGATGGTGGGATCCCAAGAAAATCGAGGGAAACAATAATAAATATAGTCAATATGATATGATGGAGAGTATTGAATGTGTTGTTTAAGAATACCGTTAAAAAGTTTCTAATTTTGTTAGTATGGTTGTCGGGGATAATCTTTGTAAGTACTGGTCCGATGCTGTAAATTATTTCCATAACAGAAAGCGACACTACTCAGGAGTGATATAGGCCATATTTTATTATGATTGATCAAAAAAATATATAAATTTACTTCAAGTAATTGTAAATCAAGTCGAAAGAGCCGTTTGAATCGTCAAGTCGACATAAGAAGCTACTCCTGAAGAATTAGCGTAATGGTATTTAAAGTTACCGGTTTAGTTTAAATGTAAAAAGTGGAGAAAGATGTTGTTACCTGTCCCTGTGGGCAAGCGCAGCCTTCCACACAGCAGGGCTTGCAGGTTCCACTGGCCGCTAGCGCCATGTCGGAGCACTTGCGCAGGCAGCTGTCCGCGCACACGGTGTACTCCTGACCTCCCGTACACTGGATCTCTGCACACACAAAACTATGTCAATATTTTTTTTTATTTCACATGTTTCGTTCGGTTTGGTTTCTCCGGGCTGTCTCCGCAGTTAACCCCTTGATTTCTTCCCGAATTTCTTAATTCTCTATACCTTAAGATGAAGATATTTTAATATATTTTATAAGGATAATATATATGTTATCCTTAAAGTGCCCTTTTTAGGTGCTCATAGAAGTTAATGATCAATACGAATAAATATAATTGAAGCGTCTGTCTGTAATTTCAAATTCATAGCTTTTCACTAAACGCATATGGATGCATATACGGTACTTCCATCATAAATACCATATTTTTATTTTTTATGTTGCTCTGTCTGTCTGGCTGTTCTGGCAATTCTCTGGAATAGCATGCCCGATTTCTTCAGGAATTTCACTAGTAGATAGCTGATGTTATAACGAATAACTGACCTACTTTTATTATATTTTTAATGACAAATTTAAAGTAAATGAAATAGTCAACAACAACAAACAACACATCCGACAACATTCGATTCAAAAGTAACCCGTGGATAATATCGTTGGCCGCAGCTAGTCTTTATGGTATTTCATATCATAATGAAAGTTCCACAATTTTTAGAGACATGTTATCGAAGATGATCTAGCCACCACTACAATTCGTTTCTGAACGAACCAATATTATGTACACCACACCTATTTACACCCGCGTGTAAAATTGCGACCTAACTGATCAACTCAGGAACATTGCTAATACGTTTTTTGCCTTAAGTATATAGATATTCAACTTTAAAGTACATTTTTATTGCTAAAATAGGCCCTCCCCCTCTCTAAATGCTAAATGGCTTAGATAAATTTGTTAGTTCAGGACTTAGATAAAAATGATTATTTTTTGTAATCTGATTTTCAGAAGTAACTCACCTGGCCGGCATATTTATATGGGTACCGCATCACGCGATTTGTACAATGTTTGACATTCGTCATTTAAAAAAAAACGTCCAAGTGCATTACGCAAATTTATAAGGGGACGTTATATTCAACGGTTTAACGACCTATAAACATTTTAAAAAGTGTCTCATGAGATGTAAAATATTTGAACAGCGACATCTAGTTACGCTTGGAAAACTAATATTCAAATAAATTATGTTTCAACCTAGAAAACCTAAGAGTGAGTATGGGGTCTTAGTCGCTTGTTACATGTATGTCGGGCTTTATATAGACCCGGTTTAATAGTCAACAACGTTTTAAAAGGCACTCATAGCCCAGTTGCACTCGGTGATTAGAAACAATCAGCGAGGGCAAGCAACGACGGCGCGGTCAGTACCTGGATGGGTGACCGCTGGTGGCATGTTAGCATGAGCGTCTCCGTGATTCGGAGGTCACGTTAAGCAGTCGGTCCCGGTTGTTATCATACGATAACAGTCGTCAAGCTTAGTTGGATGCCTTCGGGCGGCTTAAAAACATCCAACGGTAAGATTACGTAGCCACAACGTTGTCTTGCCAGTCCCCAACCCGCACTTGGCCAGCGTGGGGACGTATGGCCTTAACCCTCTCCTGAGAGGAGACCCGAGCCTAGCAGTGGGACAATATGGGTTGTTGATAACGTTTTAAAAAAGGGTCACGAGATTTAAAAACACTGGCAAATAATATCATATTTAGTCGTCAAGGGTGTTTGAAAAGAGACGCAGACGAAGTTGCGTGTATTTTTTAAGATTTTCTAATCAAAATTAACTTTTAACTTGACTTTTGACTTCTGAATGTAAACATTCAAAGGGGACAAAAAGGTGCATCTAAATCTAAAATTTCGCTAACATCATACTGATCTAAAATAGTTTTCACAATACTTCAATATTTGCCGCCGGACCCGCTGATGTACGTACGGACAGACGTATATGAACTGTGTAAATTTCCAGTCGTACTAGGTAATTACTAACCATTTTATTATTTAAATAAAATAGAAAGCGCATAATCTATATCTTAATGATATGACAGATTAATTGAATAATTTTTCCCCGTTTTTATTATACTTTTTATTGATGGTCCGCTTCTTTTATTTGTAGCGTGATGAGCAGCCTTTTTCGGTAAATGGACTGTCTTACATTAAAATCATTTTTTAAAACCGGATAAGTACCTCCTGAGATTGGTTATTAACCAAACAAATTCTTCAGCTTTATTATATTAGTACAGATGTAAAATATGGTTGCCTGTAAGAGGTTGCCACTGTAATGCATCTGGTGTGTAATGCATCTGATGTGTAATGTATCTAGTGTCTAATATATCTGATTTGTAATGTATCTAGTGCGTAATATATCTAGTGCGTAATGTATATGGCGTGTAATGTATCTGGCGTGTAATGTATCTGGCGTGTAATGTATCTGGCGTGTAATGTATCTGGCGTGTAATGTATCTGGCGTGTAATGTATCTGGCGTGTAATGTATCGGGCGTGTAATGTATGTGGTGTGTAAGAAAGCGCCATATAACGTAGGCAGTACTGACCGCACTCCTGCACGTGGTAGCGCCACTGGATGAGCACGCCCTGCTTGGCGCAGGCCATGGCGTAGTCGCCCAGCACGGGGCACAGGCAGCGCGCCACGTCGCCGGCGCACGCGCACACGTCGTACACGCACGCCGCGTACCACGCCTCCACGTCCACGTCCCAGTGGCACGCTGCAACACCGGCCAGCCTCACTTCTGACACCTCATACCACTACCACCCGTGCTAGCAGCTAGGGGGGCTTTTGGTGTTCAAACCCCCCTCCGCCGAAATGTTTCGATAATATTACGGTTAAAAGGACATAGTCATTTTATAATCTTGAAACAACTCCCCCCCCACCTCGAAACTAAAACCTGGCTACGCCCGTGCCACCATCACCATACTTCTTTATCCGCATTGGATGATGACCACCGCTCTTTGATCTACTCATTATTTCCATCAGGCAGAGTAGAGTTAATACGACATTCTGATACTTAAAAGATATTATTTACTTGTATCACCACGAATCATAATGAACTACACAACGAACCTTTACATATTATTGAACTGGTATTAAAATGAGTAACTATTTAATCAAATTGAGCACCTTAGTTATTTATTATATTTCAGATATATTCCCCTTTTTTTACTACAAACTACTACTGCAATCTTCAGATAAAATCAACACAAATGGTTATTATAATTTATTATTATTATTACTAAACGGGAATCGAACCCGAGACCTCAAGCAGTCAAATATATCTGTCTATTACTTATCACTAGAATGTACGCTCCCCTGCTTACCTTCAAACACTTTACTCTTCAACTTGCTGCAGTATTTCTCAGCGGCCTCCTTATTCTCTACATTAGCTTTACAAGGGTGTTCGGGTTCTTTGGTGTCGATATCAGTACAGAACTCTCTGGTCTTCCACTTATTGGCGAACGCTAGAGCATTCTGCTCTACATCGTTCTCGGGAGTCAGGAAGTCGTCTTTTTGGTTTAAGTTAAAAGTTCCGCATAAGCCCTGGAAATGTTAAGTAAAGATAAAATGATCAAATATTTACGTAAAATTAATTTATGTAAAATTTCTAACTAATCGACTGCAACGGGCTGACGATGATGTACGGTATAAGGTAAAATCATCGACAAAATTACCGCCGCCAATGGACACCCGCAACACCCGAGGCGTCACAAGTGCATTGCCGGTCTTTGGGGATGGGGAGGGTGGTGCATTGGAGTGGTTGGTATATGCTCCTCCGGTAAAATGTAATAACAAGGCTATTACTGTTGACCACACTCAACGGCAGAGTCGACCACATGATATCGACAATCGGAAGTCGCGTGTCTGACTGCAGCCGACAGAGTGAGATGGCGGAAAAAAGGTTATTGATTGTATCATAAATAAATACCGATGTTTCTTTCATCAAAACGAATATCACACAACATCTCAGCTTTTCATTTCTATTACAATTTTTAATCAAATAAATATTGAATTAAATTGGTCAATTGAGTAGTGTAAAACAGTGACGTCACAAGTTTGTATTTAGTACATTTTACAAAGTTATCGATTTGACAGATGATAAAAAGAAACTCATTTGACTAAGGTGTCATCTATACTTATTATACGAGGGGCTTTGTTCGCCTCTGCCAGCAATGTAGACTACTTGACCACGACCGCTCTGCCATGGGCGACACGAGTGAAAAGAAGAATTACTATTCATAATTACCTTTGTTTTTCCTTGGAATGCAGCCGGTACATCAATGAAGACTCGAGTGTTGCCATCCCACCACAGGTCCACCTTATTAGGTAGTTGCACTTAAATAAAAAAAAACTCATTGAACATTTATGGCTCATTATTTTCAAGGTCAAAAAGGACACTAAATTTTTAGTACCTAATTACTTAAAAATGTCTTAATTGTTTAGCGGTTAGCGATCCTGGCTACCAAGCCAGGCTACCAGTTTACGACAAGAGGCTTCACCCTTTTTCGTGTAATGGAACAAGAATTATAGTCGACAAATGAAATCGTCTTATAGGCCATTGGCTCTCTGTCATTCCAAGGTAAAAATCATGTTTGTGTATCTAAATGCTAGAACATAGTTGACATACACGCGGACGGAATCGCGGGTAAATCCTAGTCTTTGATAATACAAACAGATATTATGTATGTCTTCTATCCTGACAAATATTGAACTTACCAATAACAAAGAGTGATGAGGCAGCCCTTATCCTAACATCCCCCACCATGACTGGGAGGGAGGACACCTCCTTGCCGTTCACCAAAATGAACCCTCCCTGCTTCATGTGGATGCTGGCTCCATCGTAGTTCAAGCTGATGGCTTTAGTGCAAGACGGTTTGCCTTCTCCTTTATAGGGGTTTAAGTTCATTGCCTGTTAAAAACAATACAGCAAAGTTAAATGAAGCCCTTTTTAACCGACTTCAAAACAGGAGCTGGTTCTCAATTCGACTGTATTTTATTATGTTCTTTTGGAACTTTTGACTGGGTAAACCGATATTGATGATTCTTTTTTATTTGAAAACTTTTTTATGTTTTAGGTGACAAACGAGCAGACGTATCGCTTGGCGGTAAACGATTACCGCCGCCCATGGACACCCGAAACACCAGGGGATCACAAGTGCTTTGCCGACCTTTTCTTGAAGGTTTGAAGGTCGTATAGGTCCGGGAATACCGCAGGCAGTTCATTCCACAGTTTTGTTGTGGGAGGCAGGAAGTTCCTTGCAAATAGCACAGTTGTGGACTGGAGATGAAATTTCTGTCGCGAAGGACGATGGCGGAAAGGGAATCGGCCCGAACAATTCCTCGGAGCACTCTCCATGGTAAATGCGGTGGAAGATGCACAGTGAAGCCACATCTCTACGCAGCGCCAATGAGTCTAGCCAAATTGAAACTTCTTGGGAATCGACGATTCGAGTCGTTCTCCGTTGAATGCGGTCCACAGGGAGGAGTTGGTAATGGGGTGCCCCGGCCCAAGGATGGGGACAGTATTCCATACGAGGCCGGACCTGCGCCTTATAAAGCAAAAGGCGGTAGGCTGGGGTGACCAACTGTCTCGATCTGTTGAGCACACCGAGCTTTTTCGAGGCCGATTTGGCCTTACCCTCCAAATGGTCACGAAACTAGACTTCGCTCGATATCTCGACACCAAGTATTCCAATATTGGCTGAGGCAGATAGGGGAGTATCTTCAAAACGAGGACATACGACCCAAGTGCGGACGCGTGCTCTCCCATGGAAGAAAAGAAGAATGGTCAAAGTCGCGGGGTCGCCACGCCGCTTCCTCCTTTGCCAAGTGTTGTGGGTTCAAATAGTTCCACATAGGACAACACTGTGTGATTTACAAATTGTTATTCCGAGTCTGGTTATTCTTTGTGTTCGTTTCATGTATGTTTATAAAATCCCCGCGACACAGGATCTATTCCTAATGCGGAAGTCGTCATTTTTTTTTTTTTTTTTTTATATTTAAGCTGCCAAAATGACTCTGCCCTGCCTGATGGAAAGCATGAGCAGAATCCAAGAGTGGTGGTCACCATCCTCAATGCGAAAAAGAACAATGCAGCATGGTGACCCACACTATGGCGGCCTGGGGGGAAGGGGGATGGTGAGGGAGATAGGGAGCGTTGGATCGGGGTATGGGCCTCCGGTATCCTCACTCACTCGATGAAACACAGCGTAAGCGCTGTTTCACACCGGTTTTCTGTGAGGCCGTGGTATCACTCCGGTCGAGCCGGCCCATTCGTGCCGAAGCGTGGCTCTGCCACGGCAAAAAATGCAACTTTTTCTTTAAATGAGAATGAGTTACCTCAGTGATGGCGCCAGAGCAGGCGACGTTCTCCACCTCGACGGTGAGGTCGTCGGTCTTGAGCATGGTGTAGGTGCAGTGGCCCATGAAGTCGTAGCGCAGCCCGTCGAAGGTGCAGTAGTGCGGGTCGCCCACCGCGCCGCAGCGCGCGCCGCACGCCGCCTTCGTGCACGTCCACGCGCCCGACTGGCACGTGCTGCACACACACACACCCTTATCGACTGCCTTTAACAGCAGCCTTTGTGCAACCGATGTATAATACCTAATTACCTCTGTGGCGCAGAGGTAGCGAATGCGACTGCTGTGCAAGAGGTCTCGGGTTCGATTCCTGAGTCGGACCAAATGTTTGTATGATCTGCAAATATTTGTTTCGGAGTTTGGGTGTTTTTCTATGGATAATAAGTATGTATTTACAAAAAAAAATAAGTATATAAGTATTAATACCAGTTGTCTAGTACTCAAAATACAAGCTCAGCTTAGTTTGGAACTAGATGGCGTTGTGTGTTAAAATGTCTGAAAATATTAAAAAAAAAAATTATGCACAGTTGCATACAAGACTTTATCTACACCCATGATATGAATTCTCTAATAAAGTCCTGAAATAGCTAGTTAAATGGCGAATAAAAATGGCGGGATACATCGTGAATTCGAATAACAGTTCTTTTTTTAAATACAGAGCTGTGGTAGTGAAGGGCGTGTGCTCGTAATTTTTTTTATAATTCGTATTTTAAAAGCAACGTAATTTTACTTAACACCGGTTTTCTGCGATGCCGTGGTTTAGGTATACTTCTGTCAAGCCAGTCAAGTCAAAAACCGTACAAACAGTTAATTCGATCTCATTACACTAAACCATTTTTTACCACAATGCATTGTTTATTAATTCCTTGTAATAATGCATTTTGTGGGATAGAAATTTGAACTTACTATAATAAACAAAAGGTCTAATATAGATAAATCGTTTCGAAAGCGTTTTTCGGAAGCGGTCAGATTCGAATTTTTGGTTAACGATTTAAGTTTCTAGACAAAACTTGTGAGGGTTCACCATCGAAAGTTATCTCTGGAACGGCTGAACCGATTTCAACGGGACTTTCTCTGGCAGATAGCTGAAGATATAGGGAATAACTAAAGCTACTTTTTTAGACTAGCTTTACCCACGGCGTTGCCTGCGGTTACAACAACAAACGCGAGTAACGCTTCGGGGCTCAGCAAGTTTCAAATAACTTACCAAGTATTACAGTCCTTCTTGATCGTCTTTCCGGGCTTGAAGTTCCTATTCTTATACCGACAGGGGCAATCATGCTTGGGGATGCAACGCCCTTCTTCTAACAGCAGACCTTCAGGGCAGAAACAGCCCTCGACGCAAGTGCTGTTGTTACTGTTTGCAGGTGGCTGAGGGAAGGCGCAACTTGGCTGGAAGTCAGGCCCGCAGGCTTTGTAGACCTTGTTTTCAGGACACTTCATAGCTGTGAAGAACATCAAGAAAAATCATGGCTCCAGAAATTATATTTGTAAGTTTAAGCTTATTTGTAAGTTTAGGGAAGGTAATTAGGGAGGGAGGGGTTAACAGAGTTAGAATTATTGTCCTGTCCTGAACCTAAATATTTACAATTGTTCCGCAGTTTCTTAGGTATAATAAGTACATACGGGATAAGTAATAGTATAAGTATCTATTATTTATTTAGTATTCTAAAAAAATGTTCTGTTATATTTTACATTATCTTTGCCAACAAAAAAAACCAAAATAAGTTGTCCAATAATTTATGTGAATGAAATATAACATTAATAAATGAGCATATCCTGAAGGATGAAAAATGAAGGAGTGAATGAAATGATAAAAGGATGGAAGATATGTTCAAAAATATATTTCACCCTACCATTCAAATAACTAGTACAATAAAGTATAACTACCGCTATTGTTTGGGGTTCAAAAGCAAATAGATGCTGTATTTCTAAACATATGAATTTTTATGTTACTCACGGCATGTCTCTTCGTCTCTCCAGTTCTTCATCTCCTCGATGCCGTGACGCAAACACTCCTTGGCGTAGACAGCGACAGTGCTACAGCCACACTCCTCAGGACCTACAAGTGGTAACACAGATTAAATAATAAATAATAATTATAATAATAAATAAATATTTCAGACATCTAACACACAACGCCGTCTAGTCCCAAACTAAGCAGAGCTTGTATTATGGGTACTAGATAACTGATATTAATACATAAATACTTTTTTTTGTAAACACATACATATTATACATAGAAAACACCCAAACTCCGAAACAAACATTTGTTCCGACCCAGGATTCGAACCCGAGACCTCATGGACAGCAGTCGCGTACGCTACCACTGAGCCACCGAGGCAGTCATCCATACTTGCCACACTAAATTCGGAAGTCACTCTGTCTGTGACACTGATTTTGATTGAGATACTTTGATTCTTGAGAAAGGACATAGGCTACATTATAACCGCGATAACCAACATCCATGCTGGACAGCCCCCAACCCGCACTTGGCCAGCGTGGGGGACGTATGGCCTTAACCCTCTCCTGAGAGGAGACCCGAGTCTAGCAGTGGGACATTATGGGTTGTTTGATTGATGCGGGCAGAGCCGATAAAAAGATGCTAACATCTACCCAAACCTGCCGACAAACTGTCCTACAGTTTGACAGACTTTAGACTGTAAAATGTATCTATGATTAAGAATAAAAAAATAAAAAAGCAATGAAAATAATTCAATTTAGTAACGTAAATTCAATATCATATACCCAACAGTTAAAACGTCACACTTACTCAAACTAGTTGCGCAGGCGCAGTAATCCCATTGGCAAGTGTCGAGCAACATGGTTATATCCATTACCTAAAAACAGATGAACTTATGTTTGGTAAGCTGTTAACAGAGCAGTGCAAATGATGAATTACAAAATATGCGACATGACATTAAACAAAAGTACAAAGATCAATTCACAAATTATAGTAATACCATTATTAACAAAATAAAGTGAAAAAACTATAAAACGAATGCGTAAAAACTTTTGATAAAATTTATACAACCTATGGCACCGGGGTCATTGCTACGAATTTGTTGACCCCTCATTCATAGAAGTCGGTTCAGTACGGCAAGTCGATTACTCCATAAGTTCGTTATTAATCAAGCATGCATCAAAACTTGAAAGGAAGGTACGTTTTACCGTAAATGGAGGGTTCAGTTATTAGCTAAAGGAGAAATCCCGACAGCGGCGTCACCTACCGGTTCAAATTATGTTTTTAACCATTCAGGAACCCGTACCCCACCCAGGAAATACACAAAATTTTTTTTAACTAGGTGACAAACATATATGAAGTAAAATTATTAAATTAAGACTATTTACTATAAGATCATTATATTATATTGAGTTTAACTATTCTAGAACTGAAGGTTTACCATCGAACATTTCCTGAATTTCTCTTTACTAAAGATCTTGGTACAGAACTGCTGAGCTTTCTTCATATCTGCATCAGCGAGAGATGCGCAGGCGCTGGTCTCTGTTGGGTTGCTCTCGCACACGTCTGGAACAGTCGCCAAATTGAAAGACATTCCTTCAAAATCTAAGACTTAGGAACAATTATGTTTAATTAAAGGCTTAAATTATATTTTTATTAACCGACTTCAAAGAAGGAGGTTTATGAATTCGACCGTATATATTTTTGAAATAATGTTAATATATAATAATAACATAAGTATCAATGGTTACGGGTAACTGGAACCTTAAAAGGTCTCTCGAGAGTTTATCTACAGAACTTCGACACTTGGGTGATGGACATCGCATAGCAGTTTCTTCATGTAAAAAAACAAAGTTCAAAATTGTTATAGTAGACTGAAAGAAGACCCAAGTTTCGGACAAGGCTTCCAGATTTCCAGGACAGCTGGGCATTCTTTGTGGTGTAGTCAGCAATTAAGGCAGCAACTAATACAGAGGTCATCGGTACGAATCCCAAATCCTTGGGGCCAATTATAGCGAGACAACTGTCGACATCATATTAAAAAAATAATCTTGAAAACTGTTAATCAACTAATTGAAACTCACCACCAATTTTGTTCACCATCCATGATGAAGCGAGTACCGACTTAGTTTTGGCGATAGTACCGTCTTTTGTCATTAAGTCGTTAGCGGGGTTTCCATCCAAGGTTCCGCATAGACCCTCCGTGTTGTTCCACAGGAGGACTGAGGCTTCCACGAGAATCATGTTCTAGGAATGAAAAGAGATATCATTAGAACCTCATTTCAACATACATAGGTATTTATCTAACATCCATTTTGATAGAACAGTTTCGTTTTGTTTTGTTTGAAGGTGCTTTTCTTATATCTTGAAACACTTCACACACAACCATCTCAAGTATTGTATATATGTATACATAATGGAAACGGCCTCGGTAGCGCAGTGGTAGTGTATAAGACTGCTGGACTTGAGGTCTCGGGGTTCGATTCCCTTGTCGGATCAAATGTTTGAATGATCTATCTGCAAATATTTGTTTCGAAGTTTGGGTGTTTTCTATGTATAGTATTTATTTACCTCTAGTTCCTATAGTGCAAGCTCTGCTTAGTTTGAGACTAGATGGCGTTGTATGTCAGATTTATTTATTTTTAGATGTCCGAAATATTATTATATTACATTATGTAACTAATGTTATAAATTCGAAAGGAAGACAGAGAATTCTGCCTGTCTGTCACGACTTCACGGCTAAATCACTGCATCAATTTCATTGAAATTAGGCCTGGAGATACTTTGACTCCTGAAGAAGAACATAGGCTACATTCTATTGCGAGCGGAGCCGCAGACAAATGCTAGTTATATATAATATTCAAACCCTCTGGTGTGATAAAGTATCTACAAAAATTTTTACCCATCACACAAAAGACAGGGCCTGTGCTGTGAAAATTTTATTTAATAATATTTACTCGAACCCCATATCTACCACTATTTTCTAATAGTCCAAAATGAGTATCATTTTTGTATTTAATTCATAATATCACAAATTTAAATGAAATAAGCATTATCTACTAATAGTAAATAAGAACAATAAAAAAAAGAAACAATAACAATATTTATATACAAGCGTCAAATAATTCCTCCGCATCATCGCCTACTGGTAACGTTCCAAGAAGGCTGGCAGCATTGCCTCGTAGAATGGTAATGCTAATTCTCTGTGCTAGAAAAAGACCGGCCTTCTGGTCACGAGAAGCGTCAATCAAAGGGTTTTGTACAAAAATACGGCTTTTTACTTTTCTCACGAAATACGAATACTATTTAATGGGAAAGTTTGTATACTTATATGTTACTCAATCGTTGTCAAATGTTTGAGAGGCGAAACGAACAAACACCTGCTTATGGACTAGGTTATTTATTGAGTGAGCAAATCCGTAGGCATAAGCTAGTAACTTACAAGGCCAGATTACACGAGTCGTTTACACATGTTTATTATTGTAAATATTTACATATCAAAGGAAGATTTCTGCATCCGCTTTCGAGATTATCCACTGTGACTCAAACGGATTTCCTTTGAGCTGATTATCATATAAAAAATTGTCAAAAATAACACATAATATTTAGACTGCCTCGTTAGTGCAGTGGTAGCATATGCGACTGCTGTACTGGAGGTCTCGGGTTCGTTTCCCGGGTCTAACTAAATGTTTGTGTGATCTCCAAATATTGGTTTCGAAGTTTGGGTGTTTTCTATGTATAATATGTATGTATTTACAAAAAAAGTATATATGTTTTTATATCAGTTGTCAGTACCTATAATACAAGCTTGGTTTTTAACTGACCCGGAAAATATTGTATTGCCATAATAAAAAAGGCGTGGGATCCTTGTCATTATATATTGTCATTATATTTTACTCGTTTTTTTTCTTTTTTTGTGCGGATATCGTTTACTACCGATTGGTGGTTATGTCGGACTCGAACCGACTAAAAACCGCACACCGTCTAGTGTGTGTTGTTGTGTCGGGGAACCAGGATTATATTATACCCCTAGGTATGAAAAATAGATGTCGACCGATTCTCAGACCTACCCGATATGCACTATAAAATCGGTCCAGTCGTTTCAGAAGAGTTAGGTAACAAACACCGCGACACAAGAGTCTTATATATTAGATTCTTACGTATTACGCTGTCTGACCTGATAACCCTAAATTAAAAAAGGTTTTGGGTAATTGTGACTGTGAAAATAGACTATAAAATTATGATAAAGTAGAAATACAGCCCCCCATAGAAAACAAACAAATCCATGGGAATGACAACTCTAAACGCTAAGTCACGTGGTCGATACAAAACATTAGGCAATAATTAAATACACTTTTTCACAAGTATATATATACACAAAAATACACTAGTTACAAACATACTAGAGGTATCCGGTATATTATTCTATTTATTTCTCTTTGTCTGTTATTTTGCATTGGTTTTCTTTTGCTTTATTTTGACCGCAATATCTGTGTTATTCAGAAAAACTTTATTGTAACTATACTAACAGCTGAGTTATGTATCAGCGGGGTGAGTGCCTGGTGATCTGAGCTACAGACTCACGTCTAATTCGGACACCAGTCCTCATATAATTGCTGTATTGGTGTATTGTTTTTGGTTTTTTGTATTCAATAGTTCGCTATACGTGTTAAGCAGATTATAAATGTAGTGAACAGTTGACCAATTAAATAAATTAAAGTAAATTAAATTAAAGTAAATTAAAGTAAGTAAATTAAAAAAAATAGATGCGTTCGTAATTGTACAAAAAAGAATTGTCGCGAAGCATTTGCAACTTTTCTAAGGATGCAGGAGTCTTTAGGAAATTAACACTGAACGTAAATTGTAAAGAATTTAACAATATTTAAGCGATATTAAGTCGTTAACGAAGGGTTTAAGGTCCATATTGCCAAGTGCGGCTACGATCGCTGGCCGCGGAAGGCGAATACAGGACACACTGTATAAAACAGTGTTTGAACATAACAAACCAAATTATCTTTTGAATATTAAAATTGGTTCCGCAGTTAGACTTTTATGGGAAAGAGAAACACAAGTTCAAGTTGTCAACGGGGCGTTTAAAGATTTAAAAAACCGGCATAAACTCCAGAAAGGTTAATAAACGTAACAGAAAGTATAAAATAATCTTACATTAGTATCCCACTTGAGTGTGATGCCGACACCGTCAAGATTGACGAGCACGTGGTCGCTCGGCATGGACACTCTGATCCCGGGGAGGGACGCCGGCATCGGGATCAGGCGCTTCGAGTTGCGGAATAGCACAGACCCATCCGCTGTAGAGAAATATAGATTAGTCATAAAGGGACACACTATACGATAATTTGTTTTATCCGACTGTACTGTCTCTGTAATATCAATAATGTACATGTCTATATGTATATAAGCACTTTGGTTCCAATAACACAGGCTTTGCCTAATTCGGGACCAAAGCGCCTTGTGAGATGTGTTAGTAATAGTTAGAAAATCATTGTTATATTTTAACATAGCGCCAAACTAATTATACACATTGTACAGTCAGCCGTAGAAATTAATCAGCCACAAAAAAAATATGAAGACTTCTTCAAGAGCTTTCTATCTTCTGCGTTCATTCTTTAATGTTAGACCAGTAACAAATTTAAACTTGTGTAGTCAAATAGCTGGTTTTAGTGTGTAATAGCTAACTTAAGTACTATTTTAAAGTAGTTTCTATGTTTTTAAAATGTTAATACAAAAGGGTAAGGCATTTTAAAAGCAATAATTTGCACTTACCGCTGATACTAAGAACGTAGAACTTCTCTTCGAGGTAGAGAGTCAGCTCGCTGGGGCAGTTCAACTTGTCCTTGCACTCGCTGTGCCTCACTTCGATGGAGAACTTGTGCTCCTTGGTCTCGCGGACCAGCACATGTTCACATGGTGATTGGAAACTTGGGACAACATTATCGTATTAATACATTGTATAGGTTACAGACGAATTAGAATGAAATATACATGCTGTCACAAAAATGCTATGTCAAAATAAAAGTCATTTTAGAAGCATTCAGAATGATTTTGAAAGATCTTAGTTTAATTGTCCGTGTACAAGCAAAAACCCTGTTAGAATACTATTTTAGGAGGTAAACTTGAGAATCACCTTGATTGTAATTGACTAATATCACCCAAAACACGTGTAACTTAAATGAAAAATGCGGTTTTGTCCTTTTTCTATCTCTGTCCACAGATTTAGCAGAGATTTTTTCTTCCGATAACTCGGTGAAAAGTACCGAAACAAAACTTTAAAATGATTTTTTTAATAATCAAGCAGTCCTTTACTCCTCCTCTGAAACGTTACACTGGGCTCTAGTTGCATTATCCCAAAATATCAATCCTATGGAGTTTGGACTGCCAAGAAACTTCATAAGTAGCTCTTTTCAAAATAAATATTTTTAATACTTCGTGTACATTATTATTTACGTATGCAACAATAACGTGGAAAAGAAAAAGGAATAAATAAAATAAATCTGTTCATTAGCTAAAATTCACGCTGTTAATACATATATAAAGTATATAGCACCGATAAATAAACACAAGAACTAATGTTCATAAAATTAAGTTACCTATAGATTACTCCATCGAAAGTCTTGTAATGCACTCCGGCCCAGCTCAGGCAGGTGCCACTCTTGGGTACGAGGTCTTGAATCACTATCATAGGAGTGTTGGTGTCTTCGGAGCGAAGCTTGGTGTGAGATCGATGGCCGCCTTGAGTAGAGGTGATGGTGCTACTACCGGTGATGGTTTCGTATTGAGTGTGCGCACCTTTGATACTCTGCAGGGTCCAGTGGGATTTACTTGTACTTTCTGAGTGGGTTGTCTAGAAGAAATATTTTTTTAACATTAGTAGGATGATTTAACAGGAATACGACTCAGGTGTTTTACGTGTCAAAAACATATTTTTAAGGCTAAGTCAATCTTGTTTATCGATCAATCAAATGGTAGTAAGAACTGTTAAATTTAGCGTTTTCACTCTCACTTAGAGTTCTCTCTCAGAGAGAGAGTGAGTGAGTAAGAGTGAGAGAAAGAGAGGGACTGTGGCGGACGTTTATTACTCGTTTTTTTTCATATTTCAAAATGTACACCAGTAATACACATATCTGCGTCACTCAAATGTTGTTTTGAAGAAAATGCGTCCGGCATTAATCGGTATTCCTCATTAAATGTAAATAAACATTACATACCATATTTGAACAAACTGACTGGAACTACTTACTCTATTATATTTATGGCCCGGAGCGATAACCACGACATCAGCTGTAAGGAAAGGAAAAGTATTAGTTAAACAATTTTTTTCTCAGTCTGTTATCCCAAAGACTCCTAAAGAAGACATATAATATCGAACACTGGAACAGTAGGATACCGAACAGTATTTATTATTACGAAGCTACTATTTTAAAGTAAAGGCTAGGAATATCTGCTTATGACTGTACCCTTCATGGTTTACTTTTCATATACGTATAATAATTAAGTTTATTTTATTGAGAAATTACATATATTAAGTTTAAAAGCTAACCTTAGGTACCGTACCTGGAGTAATTTATATGCTTTTTATCAAATTAATCCTACTAATATTATAAACGCGAAGGTTTGTAAACATGGAAGGATATTTGTTATTCTCTCAAGTAAAAACTACTGAATGGATTTTAAAAAGAACCTATAAATAATATAGCTTATACATCAGAATGACACATAGGCTACAAATTATAAAAACACAATTCACACAATATCTTTGTACCGCGGGTAATAAAGTATTTACTAAATTAGAAGGCACATAAAGATTGTATATAAGTATCGTATAGCTACACTTTCATTTGCATTTAGTGGAAAACCATTAATTTGAAATTACAAACAGACATATATATTTTTTTTTTTGCAAATTACATATAACGGGTTTAAATTAAACTCTACAATAGTATAGCTTACACACCAGCATAACACTTATCTAGTCTAATATTTACCACGATAACCGTCATACAAGCGGGCGTAGAGAACGAATACTCACGGTAAATGCATTGTGGAATGGGCTGTGGCTCAAACACTCCAGTAGAATACAAGCAGGTGTACAATTCAGCAGGATGCGAACTGTAGTTGGTGCCAGCGGGGCATGAGATTACACAGCTGAAGGTCTCGCTGTCTCCGAAACAGTGGTAGGCGCCGTTAAAACCGAGCTTATGAACATCGCAAGCGCTCGTGGCTGTTCAAGAAAAAAGGATTGTGTGATTTTATGAAACCACGGTTAAAGTGAAACTTTTTTTCACATGCAAATAAATAAATCTAATAAAGCTAATAAATAACAACATTTAATATTTCCATCAATCTTTCTCCCATTATGATCACGGGCTTTTTAAGAGGCCAGCGAAAAAGCATCTCACCAGGCTACCAGTGTGTGGGTCATCATGCTGCTGAGTGACCAGCACTTGGATTCTACTCACGTTTTGAATCAGGCAATATTCTAAAATGGGTCTACTCACACCCATTTTAGAATATTAAAAAAATTCTCACTCGCTTTTTGTTAACATTGGTTAATAACATTATATTCAAGTTATATACTTACGGTACTGGCACTGTGGTCCTCTAAAGGCGTCAGGGCACTGACAGGTATTGACGTCTAAACAAACTCCACCGTTCATACATTCTGGGGTGCATTCAGGCATGCAGTCAGGAATGGTGGTAAATTCCGCTCGGGTCGATACCCATTGCCCCTCGGCACATTGCAGGTTAACTATGGTTGAGCCGTCGGGGAACTTGTGGCCGGGTGTGCAAGTGATGATACACAGTCTAGTGTAACAAGAAATAAATAAATAACACAACAGTCAATTAGTTCGACTATGTTTGGTGTATTTAGGTATCCTATCTTGGATTAGACGGTGTATTTATTAAACGATAATACAGAGTCGTGACCATAAACACAGAATGATAAGTAAGTCTCTTGATTATTTACAAATCTGAGACTTTTGAGCCTATTTCTCAGACAGATTCAGTATCAAACAAAAATAATGACGTACTAAAACCTAGTATTACTTATGAGATTTTAGCGATTATAAGGAATGTTTACACTTTGCTTTTTCCTGGCAGTAACGTGACGAATAGGAGATATATCATAACAGAAAATATGACTTACTCTGGAGAACATCTCTTCTCGGAGTTAACCGGCTGAGGTGGGCTCGACAGACACGGCTTCTTCTCAAACTCGCAGTACTTCCCGTGGAAGTTAACGGGACACCGGCACGTGTTGGTGTCCACGCATATGCCCGAGTTCTTACAATCGGGATCGCATTTAGCTACAGGAAATTATTTCTTAGATAGACGTAATTTTGATAATTTAATTGTAGTTACATTAAGAAGGTACCTTGTAATAGTGGACAGGTAAAAGTTAAACGTTTAAGTACTTCATAAACTACTGTCTAAGACCCACTGTGATGTATAAACATAAAATATATTGTCAAAGCTAAAGTATGATGTCAAAAAGTTTCCTTTTAAGGCAACTTCAATTTAAGTACGAATTTGTAAGTTATCTCTGATATCCAAACCAATGAAGAATTTAAGGTGTGAAACAGGACAGGACGATAGGTTTTTATAGTACAAATGATAAACGAGTGGTAACTACCGCCGCCCAAAAGCCTGAAGTGCATTGCTATGTTTTGAAGGAAGGAAAGAAAGAAATTCATTCATTCTAACATACGACACAGGACAGCAAAGTTATTTACAGAATTAAAGGAACGGACCGCAAGCAATTTTGAGTGCTTTCTTTAGAACTTGTGTTATGTATGGCTCTAGGTTTACTTTGTTAGTTAGATGCAATGGTGGAAGAGGAGGTTTTAAATATCTCTAAGCGTCATGCATCGTAAATGACGAGTATATAAATGACATTGATTTCTATATAGGTCGTTGTGGCTATTTGCAAATCGGACGGACGCTGAGCTTAGATTTCAGATGCTTCCGCTAAAACAGATAACGCATCCCACACGCGTTGATTATCGCCTATACCAACACTGTTAGGTATTGCTACTATTTACATCTTATCGCGGCTATTATTAATATCGTTTTTCATTCCAAGTTCATAAGGTTGAAAGGACGTTGTAACGTTGTCTATTCTTTATAGATATGAAATAAAATTACAAGTCTTGCGATGAACTTTGTGTTTCGTAATATTTTTATTACTTTTATAAAGATAAAAAATCTTTATAAAAAAGTCATTAATAACAAACTAGTAATGAATTATTAAACAAATAAAACCCGACTGCGTCAATTTCATATATATATATATATATATATATATATATATATATAACTTATAAGCATGTAAAATTTATATGTTAAACTATTGAAATTTATCCTTCTTTTTTACCCGCCTGCGGAAAAGGAGGGTTATATTTTTCGAGTGTATGTATGTATATTTCTTTAGCACACCCTAGAGCCTAAGCGGCTTGTCGTATTTTTATGTGAGTGATATCCATACATTTGTCTTAGTCGTGAGATCATTCTCAGTGTCCTAGATGTAACCAGTGTCACCACTGGGTACATCAAAATAAAAAAAGACTCAAAAAATATTTAACAAAAAGCCTGAATTTAATAAAGATGGCAGGTATTGACGCAGTCGGGTTTTTTTAGTAATTTTCACCTAGAGCATTACTTCATTTGCATAATATGATAATTTTATTTTTTAAGAAAAAAACATACTAATTAGAGAACAGTAACATATATGTACCATAAATTACGTAATTTCTATAAATTATTTTCTTATTTAGCGCTAAACCAAAAAAAGAGATACAAGTTACTCTCCATACAGCGAAATATCACTCGCTGATTAACCACGAAATCTCAAACACTATAACACCTACAAATTTAAAATTCCTTAGAGGGTGTAGACATCTTCTAGAAACGGATTTTATGAAACTCCACCCCTAAGGGAGTACAGCGGGGGTTGAAATATTGTATGAAAATCCTGTTTTTGAAGTAAGAGACTTGAAGTTTAAAATGTGTAGTCTGTAGATGGTGCGGAGGTGTAATAATGTATCTTAAGAAATCAAATCCCCTTTTAGAGTTAAAACGGGGGATGGTAGTTTGTATAAAAGTCCAACGTTAGTGAAATTAAAGTAATTGTGGCAAAAGGATTTCGAATGGTATTTAAGTATAAGAAAGAAAAATATATATGTATACTAGCTGAGCCCCGTGGTCTTGCCCGCGGTACAATAACAACCGCGGGTAAAGCAGCGGGGCAAAGCTAGTAGATAAATAATAATATACAAAGTGCCATTTTAAGTACGTATTTGAATTACTTACGCGAGTATGGTAGATTAGCGTTGTTCTGGAACTGACTGTAGCTGGGTCTAGAAAAATATGTTTTTATTAGATAATATTTAATGAAATGGAGTAGTTCACGAATAAAGAAAGCTTGTAGGCTAACTTTGGCGGCGGCATTGTTCGTCAAAACCATCGCCGTAATAAGAAATACATGACAACACATGAATTATGAAAATGAGAAAATCAAGTTTTAATTTCCTTGAGATGGTTAAATGATTCTTAAATAACAACCTCAAACAAATACTTACGGAGCACCATGATTAGAATACCATGAACTACTTTCAGCATATTTTGATTTGGTACCAGAATAGCCATTCTTTGTCCCTCCGTATCCAGTTTTAGTACCTCCAGTCTTAGTTCCACTGTAACTAGTTTTTGTTCGGCCTTGAGCGGTTTTAGTCCCACCGTAACCAGTTTTAGTTCCACCATAACCAGTTTTAGTACCACCATAACCAGATTTTGTTCCGGAGTAGCTAGTCTTTGAAAAGCGTTGGTTCTTTGCGTATGCTGGTACATAGGATGGTGCTTGCACGTCAGATTGTCTGTAATGTTTTCAAATTTATTTGATTGATCAATGTTCTGGCCACCTGGTACACAACGCCATCTTGTTTCAAACTAAGCAAAGTGGATTACCTGATAGAAAACTTATATGTTTTTTTTGTTCAAAATCCGAAACAAATGGTAACCAAAAAACTTTAGGTCCAATCCGGCAATGGAAGCCGCGACCTCAGCACTTTGACTGCCTCGGTGGTGCGGTATCGAATGCGACTGCTGTTTTTGAGGTCTCGGGTTAGATTCCCGCGTCGGATCAAATGTTTGTATGATCTATAAACGTTTGGTTAGGAGTTTGGGTGTTTTCTATGTATGATATGTATGTATTTGCAAAAAAAGNTGTTTTCTATGTATGATATGTATGTATTTGCAAAAAAAGTATATATATATATATATATATATATATGTATATATATATGTAACAACTGCCTCTGTGGCGCAGTGGTAGCGAATGCGACTGCTGTGCAAGAGGTCGCGGGTTCGATTCCTGAGTTGGACCAAATGTTTGTATGACCTGCAAATATTTGTTTCGGAGTTTGGGTGTTTTCTATGTGTAATATGTATGTATTTACAAAAATAAAAGTATATAAGTATTAATATCAGTTATCTAGTATCCATAGTACAAGCTCTGCTTAGTTTGGGACTAGATGGCGTTGTGTGTTAAAATGTCTGAACATATTTATGTCAATTGTCTAGTACCCATAATACAAGCTCTGCTTAGTTTGGGACTAGATGGCGTTGTTTTAGATGTCCGAAATATTTATTAATTTATTATTTATTTACTCTAGTCGTATATCAGTGCGCCACCGAGGCAGTCATGCCCAATTTATGCCCAAACCAAATTTGTGGTATAGAACATTGGTTTACTCATTTTATAAAAGTTTTCAATTTTATATTTTGTCTGTTTATGAACGCATCACATATTCAGCCTATCACAGTCCACTGCTGGAAATAGGCCTCTCCAATTTCCCGCCACTTAGTTCGATCCGGCCACTAATACATTTACTTTTCACAAATAAGTATTTATTGGATATCATGATCAGCTGTCCCTTAACTGACTTGACTGCATTTTAAATAATAAAAATAATCTATTGATTTATAAACTAAGGAGATCTAAGATCCGAGTCTAGAATTTATCGACTCTAAGAATTAATTACGAAATAATTTAAGTACGATCTTAATCCCAGAAGTAATGCGTTTTGAAAATGGCTCCGACAAAAAATAATATCTTAGCATGTGTAGATTTATATTTACGCACGATAGCTTTGCATAAAAATAAAGCCTCTGTTTTTACGGAGTATTTTTTAAATATTTCTAGTAACTATTAAAAACACGCAAGTGGATAAGTTTTTAAATATCAAAATTATGAAATAACAAAAATTAAAAAAGCATGGAATAAATATTTACGTTTCGTCGTGTCTAAAATCACAATTTATTGAACTTAAAAAAATATGAAAACACTATTGCAATAAAATGCAATATTTACGGTCCAATGTAACTCTTACAGTCTTTTTGAACATGCTATACAACACTTTTGCGCGCGAATTTAGTTTCGTAACATTTTTTTTTATATCAAGTATTTTTTCTTTTTTCCTTTGGCTTTGCACGATATGTACATTCAGCCAACATCGAGTTTAGATATTATTAAGTTTAATACAATAGAATATGACGATTGTGGAAATTCAGACTTTTATTTTCTGACTTAGATTGCCATTATAAATAATCTTTTAGAAACATTTCTAATCAAATACTGAAGAATATTTATAAATTGAAATCTATGAATATGTGTGCATCTTTTTATTTACAAAAGCAGGCTGAACGAATGAAATAATAAAGCAATATTAATATTTTATTTTAGATGGCCCCTCTATGTTAAAAATAAACAATAAGTACAAGGTATTCTTACTATATACTACGTAATACTTAAGACCAAATCTAAGAAAGTCTTACCCATATTCATAGCCGGGTGGTGACGGCCCTGGTATTCCATAACCAGCGTCGCTGAGATATATAGCGTATACTAATATTAAAACTTGTGTTATTAAATACATTTTGTGCTTATTATTTTTCCATTTATTATTTTTAAATCCGAGATCGTGTCGCAGGCGTTCACACGGACCTCACGAGCAAACTGAATCCAGAACGCTTGTGTCGTATTACGATAGCTTCAGTTTATATAGTCTGAATTCTCGGCAATCATCCTCTTGATAACTAAATTTATCTGTGGAAGCAGGATTTGCCTAGTAGTACCTAAAGTCTAAATTAAAATTAAAAAGGAAAGCCAGCTGTATGCTGCAAAAATATGCATAGATTATTAAAAAAAATTCTTAGCATGTGTTCTGAATTTAAAAATTGGAATTTGATTTGAATTCTTTTCTTCGTATAAAAGGCGGCAAAACAAGTTATAAGTTAAACAAAAAACTAAAAATGCCTCCTAAAAGAAGAGGTATCCAATCTCTGCAGAACAAAAAGGTAAACTGTTCATTAGAAGCCATATCAGATAGTTTACGCTATTAAGTTTAAATATATTAATTAATTGCAACGGTGCCTTTAGGTTCAAGTGATAAGAACGCGTTTGATAGAAATAAGTATTAAAGTGGAGGATTTAGTTTACCAAAAGAAACCTATATCAGAAGCTGAAGCACACATGTATATTAATGAAGTGAATTCGTACCAAGTAGAATGTTCTCAAGATGAAAGATCGTTGCAGGTATTTATTTCATTTCATATGAACTACTAACTAGAGAATGTTCGCACACAAAAAATATATATTATGCTAGCTGAGCCGTGCAAGTAAGTCGGATTCTATCAATAGGGATTAATTTGCTCAGTTTGGGTGATCCGACAAATGCCATCATCTGTAATTATAGCATATCGTTATTATTATTTTTTTTTATTTTATATGGGGCAAACGAGCAGACGTATCGCCTGATGGTAAGCGATTACCGCCGCCCATGGACACCCGTAACACCAGAGGTGTCACATGTGCGTTGCCGGCCTTTGGGGGTTGGGGAGGGGAATAGGAGGGAGGATTGGGGTGTGGCCCTCCGGTATCCTCATTCACTCAATGAAACACAGCGTAAACGCTGTTTCACACCGGTTTTCTGTGAGGACGTGGTATCACTCCGCTCGAGCCGGCCCATTCATGCCGAAGCGTGGCTCTCCCACGGTAAAAAACGTTATGGTAACGTATTTTATAAAAAAATATTTTATTAATCAGGCTAATTAATCTGAGATGTAATTCCAAAGAAAAAATAATTTAGGCATCCTTATTTCTCACTAACTGAACCTCGAAACTTCTTAACGTCATAAAGAATAAACTTGCCCCATTTTCGCAACTTTTTCGTAATAATATATAATAATAATGCTTGGCTTTTACTGGTAGTGACATGATATTGTAGCCTACCTACCTTCAGAATTGGGTTATCCAAGACTAAAACAATTTATAGATAGGTAATTTAATATGAAATACTAAGCTATCACACACACGGACACACACACAAACACACACACACACACACACAAACATTATAATATACCAATGTTTGTGGTATTTTTTTTATGTTATAGGAGGCAAACGAGCATACGTATCGCCTGATGGTCAGCAATTACCGCCGCCCATGTACACCCGCAACACCAAAGCGTCACAAGTGCGTTGCCGGCCTTTTAAGAAGGAATACGCTCTTTTCTTGAAGGTTTGAAGGTCGTATTGGTCCGGGGATACCGCAGGCGACAATTCAATCCACAGTTTTGTTGTGCGAGGCAGAAAGTTCCTTGAAAAGCGCACAGTTGTGGACTGCTAACCATCAAGATGAAGGGGATGATATTTCTGTCGCGAAGAACGATGTATAATAACATAAAATAATTTTGCGTAATAGACATTACTTCTACGTGGCAGGAGCAGATAACATCAGCCGTAATATAATACTTCCTATCCTAGACGAAATAGTACCTGTGATTTGCCATGTATTTAATTATTCTGTATCCAATAGTGTTTTTCTCTCTGCCTGGAAAATGGCTCAAATCATTCCGCTCTCTAAAAAATTTTATCCTTCTACTCTTACAGATTATCGTCCAATATCTATTCTCCCCTTCTTCTCTAAAGTCCTCGAACGTCTTATTTACATGCAGCTTAGCTCACTCCTCTGAAGAAGTTGCCTCCTGAATCCTCTCCAATCAGGTTTTCGTCCTAGTCATAGCACTACCATCGCACTTGTTCATATTACGGAGGATATCCGAATTAACATGGAGGAAAGAAAGTTAACGATCCTTACCTTACTCGATTTCAGCAACGCTTTCAATAGCGTTGATTTTGATATCTTACTTGGAATATTGCGCTCTCTTAACATATTTCCATCGACAATTGACTGCTTTCATAGCTACCTGTATGGTCGTCAGCAGTGTACTTGTCTTGAAAATGATTATTCCTCTTGGTGTACTACACTTGCAGGTGTACCTCAGGGCGGCGCGCTATACCCATTACTCTTCGCAGTTTTTATCAACTCCATCACTGATCGATTACTTTCTTCCTACCACCTTTATGCAGATGATCTACAAATTTACACAAAAGCTTCTCCAGCTAAAATATCTGAAACTATAAACGATATAAACAGAAATCTGATACAAATTTGCACTTGGAGTAAGGAGTATAGGTTAAAACTCAATCCAAATAAACACAGGTAATTATAATAGGTAGTCGTAGAATGAATTTGGCATCAATTTCCTGCTATATCTTGTCTTTTCTTTTTTTTTTAATATATATTTAAGCGGCCAAAATGACTCTTCCCTGCTTGATGGAAAGTATGAATCGAATCCAAGAGTGGTGGTCACCATCCTCAATGCGAAAAAGAACAATGCAGCATNAAGCGGCCAAAATGACTCTTCCCTGCTTGATGGAAAGTATGAATCGAATCCAAGAGTGGTGGTCACCATCCTCAATGCGAAAAAGAACAATGCAGCATGGTGACCCACACTATGGCGGCCTGGGGGGAAGGGGGATGGTGAGGGGGATAGGGGGCGTTGGATAGGGGTATGGGCCTCCGGTATCCTTTATAATTGGATGTTGTGATGGGTCATATATCCCATATATCCCAGGGATAAGAATATGTCCTGGACCCCCAAATTAGTGAAGTTAGTCGTAAATTGTTTGCTACAGCGGGATCACTGCGAAGACTTCGTGACTTTCTTCCCACTAACACGAAAATCGCCCTAGCACAATGCCTTCTTCTTCCTACCCTTGACTATGGTAACGTTAGCTATCTAGATCTTACTGAAGAACAACTGAACAAACTTGAGCGCCTCCAAAATGTCTGCGTAAGGTTCATATTTGGTTTACGAAAGTATGATCACGTCTGCGAATATCGCGTTAAGCTCAAATAGTTACCTATCCGCCTTCGCCTTATGTTTACATTCTCTCCATTCTATACAGTACTCTATTTCTTCCACATTCGCCCTCCTATCTCAAACAACGTTTTGAGTTCCTGAGGTCCTTGAGGTACATCTTAGAGTATCCATATAAAATTACACAATATCCGTACAAAGATTGTCTGGAAGAGATGGCCGTGAGCGATAAAACAGCCTATTGTTATACCAAATGTAGTTTTTAATATAATTATTTCAATAATTATTTTCTATACTTGGTGGTGTTCAATAAAGCTGTATAAATAAATAAAATAAAATTTGCTTCACAAACAGAAAAAAAAGTGAAACAACATCATTTTTGGGATAATCGTTTTTATCAATACAAAACTAATATTATAAAGCTGTAGTTTCTTTGTTTGGTTAAATAAGTAATAATCTCACTTCAAAATAGTTTACGTTCAGTGGAAAAAATTGATATTTTTATCGTGTCAAAATAAAAACAAATGCCTAACTTATTGCTTTAACATTTAAAAAGGCATCCTTTGAATATGAAAATCTTTAAATATTTGTTCTGTTTTTTAACAAAAAATGATGTATCTATCTCTATAAAATTTGTATTTAATAGCAAAGCGAAAGTTTAATCAAAGTTAATATTTTTATTCAACTTTCAATACTTGTTTTTAAATTTAATATAAAATTACTCCAGCTCCTCTGGTTTGAATGCATGCAAGAATCCTACTGGCCATTCTGTAGCACCAACCATATGATACCACTCTACAACCAATAGCAGGAACAATGAGAAAACTTTTTTCACCAACATATTTAAACTCCTAATTCCAACTCCTGTCTAGCAATTATGTCCTAAACCTTTATTCCTCTAATAATCTTTTCCTTGGTTGTTCCTCCCATGCATCTGGTTTAGCCTTTATTGTTGTTCTTTGGAATTAGCTTCCTTTCAAGAAGGCTTTTTCATTAAACACAAACGTAAAGAGAATGTCTTTTTAAACAGCTGGCAGGTTCAACCAATACATGAACGCCGTCGTATAATAGTTGTGGTATTTATTTATGTATCTGTGCATTTGTATATATTTAAGTATAAGTATATGCTTATATATTATAAATATAAGTTTTAGTGTATGATAAGTTTGTATGTGAGTATTTAAACTATTTCAGAAGTTACTTCAGATCAAATGCACTTACTTCCTCTGCATCACCCGAATGTTGACTGGTAGAGAGTACCCTAAGCATTATTCCCGCCCATATATCTAAAGTGCATGATGTATAATAAATGTTCAAATATAAAGTTTTTTCCTTTTGAGAGACCCAAACGGATCAGCTAGACACAAATATAGTTTAAAGACTTAGTCATACTCCGAGCCAGTTTTTAGGGTTCTGTACCTCAAAAGGAAAAAACGGAACTCTTATAGGATCACTTTGCTGTCCGTCTGTCTGTCAAGACCCTTTTTCTCAGGAACACGTTGAGGTATCAAGCAGAAATTCATATCAAATGATCAGGTCTACTGTCCCTTGTAGCTATGAAAAAATCAAACTTCTAAGCCGACGCAATCAATAGATGCAGCCGTTTAAGCTGCAGAATCTTGAAATTTGGTACGAAGAAAGGTCTTATAGCACAGATATAGGCAAAATTTTATTTTTTTAATTAAATCACATAAAAGCCATTTGGCTGCAAATTTTCAACACTCGCATGGGAATCAATACCTATAGGGTAGTGCCCGTGAACTGAAAATCTTGAAATTTGGTACGAAGCAACGTCTTATAGCACAGGTAAAGGAAAAATTGCGAAAAGCATACCTAAAGTTTTAGTTATATCATATAATATACCTACAGCTTTGTACGGAACCCTTGGTGCATAAGCCCGACTTTTTCTTGAAACTTTTTTAAACGTTCTAACTTTTCACATAACAGTTGATCAAGAAACCTCATCGAATATCTTTGTTGGTTGTTTGTCTTTCAATAAAAAAACTATTTATTTATTATATTTATTATCCTAGACTAATGTTTTAAACGCGAAAGTTTGTAAGTATGGATGGATTTTTGTTACTCTTTCACATAAAAACCACTGAATGGATTTTAAAGAACCTTATATACCTAACAAAATAAATGAAGATGATTTGTTTATAAAATGTTTCCATAAACGTACCTACACTTACTTTGATGTGTCGCAAGGACGAGGACATCAAGTTCGTCTTTAATTCCACCTTAAAAACTTTGAGAATGGGCAGAGGCGTCTCTAGCCCGTGAAGCGCCCGTGTGCAATCATTCTTTTAACGCCCTTTACTAAGCGTAGCGCCCTTCAGGATGCCCGTAGGTTTATTAAAAGTATCACGGCCGGCACCCCTAATACGGCTGCGCCCTGCACTATAGATAAAAACGCCCCTGAGAATGATTGATAGAGAGACGAACTTTCATACAGTTTAGTTCAGAATCCTTGATGTGCAACTTAAACTTACCCTTGTGCGGTTTCCTTAAATACGAAGGTCAATGCAGGTTTTTTTTCAGTGTGTAGGACTGTATACCAAATAAAAAAAATTATGATTACAATCCAAGGAATTTAGTAAGCTACGCACTTAAAAAAACAATATTCTGTTGAATAGAGAAAAACACCAAATGCATCTGAATAACCCTGGTCGACATAGGATATCCTGCACTACGAGCGTCAACGGTGTTTCCGAACGGACATACGGCGTCAGAGATATCTATCTTCATAGAATTAAATAATATGATTTATTTTCCTCAGTAATTTATAATAAATTGTTTAGTTTTAACAGTTCGAATTCTTGGTAATAATAGCAAAGGGAAAAAACCGCTCATTGTCAATGTACAATCTATCAGGCAGGCGGTAAACTTGATTGCTACCGAAGTTCGGAGTCTGGGTATTTGTGTCTGTTTCATGAATGATTGCGACACGGTACATTTTTAAATCAAAAGAAATGAGAAAATTTGAATCAAACTAGTTAATACAAATATTCATGAGTGACTTGACTTCATTTTCTGCCACCCCTTATCCCAGTATCCCTGGTAAGCTTTCTCACTCATAATATTAGCGGAGTCTAGTACTTCATCTACGTTTGAACATTAATTTGTTATCCAAATCTTTTAGTGCCTTTCTCGTTCCCTCGTTCATCCGACTACTGCAAAGCCAAGAGGAAGATAGTTTTGGCAATCTATGTATGTATGTTACACCTTAGTATCTAAACTACTTATTCGATTTACCAAAAGATTCGTATTAATGACCCGCTTGACGTTGGCTACATAAATTTTAACAAAAGTTTTTGAGTAGCGGGGTTATAGTTTTTTAAACATTTTCTTGTTTATAGGGATAATAATAAGCTTTGTAACTACTTGTTCGTCTAGTCTTCTCATAAAGTGATTGTACCATCATGGTCGAACCGCAGAAATATCGTGGAATATGACATCATTTTGAAAACTCTGTCTCACATAGAATAAGATTTATGTAATAATAATTTAGTTTAACGAGACCCACAGTATATTAAGATTTCACTTTTAATTTCTTAGCTTCCACTCTTAATACATTGAACCACCATATTTAGATATTGCAGCTTTCTTGGAAACAATGTGACTGCCTCGGTAGCGTAGTGGTAGTATATGCAACTGCTGTCCTTGAGTTCTCGGGTTCGATTCCCGGGTTTGATCAAATGTTTGTAAGATCTGCAAATATTTTTTTCAGAGTTTGGGTACTACCTATGTATGAAATATATTTACAAAAAAGTATATATGTAATTATATCAGTAGTCTAGTACCCATAATACAAGCTCTGCTTAGTTTGGGACTAGATGGCGTTGCGTGTTAGATTTTCGAAATATTTATTTCTAAACAATCACGTACAATTTTGGTACAGAATCATTTGTTCAGTCTTTATTTGAAACACTGCAATAGATTTCAATTTATTCAGTATTTATCTCAAAACCAACACCCACTATGCCATATGACTGATAATAATTTTCAGATCATAAAACAACATCAACTACGTCGGGTAGTAAAATTAAAATTTTAACAACAAATTTTGTTTGTATTTAGGTAATCGAAAAACTCATGAGATGCATGAAAGCAATAATTACAGAACATCAAGAAAAGAAACTCCATAACGATAACCTGCAATGCGAAGGTTATCAGTTATGTACTGGTTCGTCATCTCCAGTCTATTCATTATCTGATGAAGACAGAACTCAAATGTCACAAGAATTAGGAGTAGAAACCTCCGATCTCAACAGAGGAGAAGATAAAACAAACATAGAATACTGTTATAACAACTATTTAAATGGAACCGAATTTCACCAAGATATTGATATTTGTGATATTGTCAGCAGTGACAATGAAAATGACAAAAATAGCTTTGAAGCACCAATCGACAATAGAAAAAATATGAGACCTACCAGTGTGGAAATAAGCAAAACTCTTTCGAGTTTATCTTTAAAGGATGTAGATCAAGATGAGAGAATATCTATTGATATTGACTGTTCACAAAGTATTTTGAAAAACTTTAATGTATTAGATAATCTAGACCACAACTCTATTTCAAATGAAGAATTCAGCAACAGAAGAAAAATTTGTCATGCTTTAGGAACCATCGAATTGCCATCTAATGTTGCGGTTGTAACTAATTCAGGTCCAATAATAAATTCTGGAAATAACGAACACAGAACAGAGACAGCAGAAGAAGTTAATAAAAACTTGAATACCACTAAACAATCGATGCCTATCAACTCCAATTTAAATGACTTTTATAATTATGTCAAACCAGGTGGGAACTTTAAGACCACATCTGTTCAAAACAACTTAAACGGTGAAATTTCTACAAATGCGTTGCAAGAGGGTGTCCTTATAACTATCCCAGTTCCAATAAATAAAAAAATAGAAAGCCAAAGTATAAATGTCACAAAACCGGGTAATCCATTTGTAGAAAATAGTTACATTACAAAGTCTGGTTCGAATGTAAATACTAAACTCCAAGATAATATTACAAATAACAATTCAGTTGTTACTTTGAAAAAGAAGAGAAAACCTCGCATAATGAAAGAAACAGAAATCAATGAAGGAAAAGGTAACATAGTACGTCAAAGTTTGATTAATGAGAATGACGGTACTGAAAACAAGATAAGAAAACAGACCAAGAGACGAACAAATTCAAAGAAGAATAATAAAGCTGCAGAAAAGGATTCTTCTCTACCAATATACAACAAGAATGTAGAAAACGATCTGTCTTGGTTAGAGGGCATTAGATTTGTCAGGGAGATCGGAGAAGATGAATATGATAGTAAATTTTCGAATTTAAATGAACACTTTTGGGATAATTATTATTTACCGCCAAATTTTGACGATGCAGACTTTCTCTAGATGTTACCTTATTATGTGTAAATAATATAAACAACACCTCATTATTGTTTCTAATTGTCACATCATAGAAGCGATCACTCTATGATATGGTCAACTATTTATTGATAAGGTTGTCATCATCATCAGCCTATCGCAGTCCCCTGCTGGACGTAGGCCTCTCCAATTTCACGCCACTTACTCATGGAGTTTTTTGCCATAATCACCACGCTGGGCAGGTGGGTTATTGATCGCAGGGCGTAACTTGTTGCATCGGTGACGCTGCTGCCCAGCACCGGCCTATTGTATTTAGTTACGCCTGTTGGGATGGATATACCGCCATCGGTCGGTCGCCAGAGCCTCGTTTGTTATCCAGCAGGGTGCACCACGTGCAGGTTAGGTTGGCTGGGAGCGAAAGATTGTGGTTAACCCCTATACACCCCGATAAGGTTGTATTTCATGATATTACACAGTCCTTGAAATACAGCTTGATCTCTGACAGCGAATGAAACGCCAAAGCGATTGAAATATTATTTAATAGTTAAAGATAGTAGAACTTTGATGATAAAAGAGTAAGAAATAAAGAGGAATACATGAAAAGTAACATAATGTTTACACTCTTAAGTTTAAATAATTTACGTTACAATAGATGATTATTTATTTTTAACTTTTAAATATTATATAGTTGCATAAATGAAGTAATTTATTTTTACTTAGAACCATTACTAGGCCTGCATACATTTGTTAATTTATTTTAATTATCTTTAACGGTATGAATACCTTCTAAATATGGTTGTGTTGTGATATTTTAATTTCAGAATAATACATAATAATTGATTTACTTTTGTGTCATTTAAAATTTTTAGTATTTTACAAATGGAGACTCATAAACAATGTACTTAATAATGATTAATCTATGTAATTAATGCGTAAAATATTATAAAAAAAATAATAAAATATACACACTACCTGAAACACAATCAACACCATAAATATTTCATGTACATTATTATACTAAAATCACAATACATTTTCATATTTAATGTGAGCAAATTAAAAATAGTACACAGATAGACGTCGTGTAGGTATCTACTGCAGATGAAGGTACGCTTATGTGACGAAATATATTACGTTCGTTTTAAGTTGCAAGGGGTGTTAAACATTAGGATTTTATGGTCAATTTAATATCGACACTTTGGACAACGCATAAAAAATCTTTATTTGTATTTCGTTTCCAACAAATTATTATAAAAAGAAAGAACGGGTTCAAGTATTGCCACATATAGAATAAAGTGGTGAAATTATAAGGCTTTATAAGATTGTGTTTCCAAGCCTTGGGGATAGCTTTTGGATAAAGAGCAGTTGCCAGTCAGTTTACCTGAAACTGCAACCAACACATAGGATACCCCTATATTTTGTTGCATGAGTTGCAGACCTGGCAACGTCAATGCCCAATTTAATGCGTTACAGGAAGAAAAAACTCTATTTTTATTTATAATAAAATTATTGTATTTTTTTTACCGACTTTAAAAGGAAGAGCTTTCTCAATGCGACCGTATACATATATACATATATATAGATTTTTAAGTCACATTAAATTTGAAGAAATATCGATATGAAAAAAATCGATGTTCGGAGATACAGGAGACACTAGAAAAGCACATACAATTGTAAAATTATAATTTTATAAGTCCTTCAAACTAAAGAAATAACTACAATATTTCATTTTCACATGTTCGAGTATTATAATTAATCTAAGTAATTGATTGATGCAAAAGCTACATACATTTACTTTCACTAATAAACCATCAATCTAGAATCAACTACAATATTAACAGCTAAATTTTTATAATATATAGCATACAAACTGCTAACTTGAATATAAAATCTAGAGTACACATAAATAAAAAAACTTCGTCTATAATAATTTAGAATCACAAATAAGTACATTATAACAAGACTACAATCAACTTAAATATAATATACTATAATTATTATAACAGTTACTTCGATGCGAGAATAGCGAGTCTGGATCACTAACAAGTTCAAAAAATGTCGCCGGTTCAATACCCGAAAGGAACAATGTGGCGTGTGACCACATACATATATCAAGCCACAAGAGACATTATTATGATAATAATATTATCAGTAGTGAAGGAATTAATGCGATATATATTTAGTCTGGCCATAAATGCTGTTACAGTTAAAAATAAAAAAAAAAAAAAATTTGGAATCTGTTATTTTTATACGATTCTTTATTGTGTTTCAAAGCATGTCCGAAAGATTTTATCTCGGGAGATGAACCATGTCAAGTATTATAAAAGCTGACTTGGGACTTGCAGTCTATAAGAGACACACTGGTCAATACTTAACTGATAACTTAAAAAAGAATAGGGTGATAAAATCAAAACAACTACATAAACGGCACGCAAAGGGAGTAAAAATTTTTTCAAGTAGGTATATTAGTAACTATTAGATTAATACTTACGATAACACGATCACAACTAATTTATAACATCAAATCATATATATATTCATATAACCACTCGGTTAACGTACACGATCACAAATAATACGAAGACACAGCCCAATTTTATTAATAATACGCACTCTATTGGAAAGCTAACTGTAAGTTTTTCAAATATTATCATAATAATTATATTATAATAAGGCTTAGCGCAATAATTATTTTTCATTATCAATAAGTGGAACTATTCTGCTCTTAAGACACTAATACATCATTTATTATATTCTACAATGCAATGGTTTCACCTAGAATGAAATTCTACAGTTTGGAAACTACATTGAGAAGTCGTCGTACAAAAATATGGTATTTACCAATTTTTGTACAACACTTGTCTAGCCAAAACTCATTAACTTATAGAGAATTATATACAAATAAACAAGCACACGATAATATACAAGACTTATATTCGCGATTTTATTGCAGAGTCATTTTACGGGTATTGTTCAAAAAATCTATCTTAAAAGCATAATAGTTCCTATCTATCGCCATGGTCACATTAGGTACATTTGTGCCAATACCGAACTACTGTATACTGTATACACCCACTGCATCTCTATTCCACACTACTAATTAATTAATAGATTCAAACTCTTAAGGTTTAAAAGAATCGATAACGTTTTCTGAAATTTTCTATATATATATATATATACATATATATAAAAAGAAAGTCTTGTTAGTTACACTATCTAAACCTCAAGAACGGCTGAACCGAATTGGTTGAAAATTGGTGGATAGGTAGCTTAGAATCAGGAGACGGGCATAGGCGTAGCATTTCTTTCTTTTTTTTACTTTTGCCGCGACGTTAACCGCGGTTACTATTGTACCGCGGGTCTCAGCTAGTTTGTTATAAATAAAATCCAAGCTTTGAATACATTAATATTTTTTAAAGAAATTGTTCAAATAAAGGGGTCCCTTTAAACCCGGTAATCTAAGTCTAGTTTAATAAATAGCAGTGTGTGAGTTCTAGAGGATATTTGCATCCTGAGTATACAATATATCAATAGTCCCTATGAATGCTTTAACTCAAAAATGGTCTTTTTGCAGATCCGACTTTATTAATAGGGACCGATCGATATGTATTTTATATGTATTTATACCGTTCGTAAGATATTTTCATTGATATAAATCTATTTTATAATTTAGCTCAATCAACTTTTGCGTATGTTTCAATAATTTTGACTTAGTTTCACAACAAAATTTAACTTCCATCGCTTTCCCGTCAATATATTTCCAAATCAATAAAAAGCACCTTGCAGTTGTATATTTAAATGCACAATCTTAACTTCGAGGAAACTGTCACAGAATTATAACTTAACTAATTTGACAAGACCATACAAGTGATATCTAGTAGTAAGCAAGGAAGCAAATTCAACTAGGTTTAGGTACCATAAAGAACCCTAAAGACAGTCATAGTGTCAAAACCGAGAACAGAGATCCATCAAATAGTTATTCAATAACTTTGACTCTCTTACACCTATATAAACTTTCCGTTACCAGAAAGAGATGCAGCGAGTACGTAATTAGGCTACTTCCAGGGATCAACATTGGCACCTTTGGCTTGTAACATAGCCAACAATGTTTTAGATTTAAACCTCTGTCATATCTCCTAAAGTTAGAAGCTGAACTTTCCTCTGACCTTGAAGAATCCCATACTGGTTTTGTTATGAAGTAATGACGTCACACCTACGTAGCTTTGTATGACGATGGGAGCATGGTGTATGCAGCACGCTGATGAAGACATGGCTTCTATAGCACATTGAAGCTTATCGGCGAACGTCTCCATGTCATACGTGGATTTTTCTTCTACTGGTGTGCCATCTGAAACTGAAAGGTGTAATATATACTGTAAGTGACATAATCATAGAACATAAATACGAAATTTTATCACTAAGTTAGAACACTATAGCCATTAGTCTTAAGGAAATAATAAAAATAAATTATCGTATTCGTACTAAAACTTGTAACCTGATTGATCAGAGGATCAACTGGTGCGTCACTATTTTCTTAGCGCGTACTGACGATAAATCACAAAAATTTTTGATCGTATAGCATACATACACGCGACCCCGGTCTTGTTGAGTCGCAGTCATCGAAACTTGCGATATTTTTTACTTAATCTTGCTTGCATTTTGCTTTTTATTACTACAATTTACGTCCCATTTGAAAATGCTAACATTTGCAAATATGGTCGACTTCAAGCAAGCAGCTAGTTCCTAAGAACACCAACTATTACACCTACCTACTTCGGGAAGATATTGATTATATTTTTGTGAACATTAGGACTACCTAGTGTTTACAAAAACATTATGGATGGACAAGAGGTATGGATGTTTCAAGAATTCTATAAAGCGTTATATAAATGAGAAAGGTTTACAATGGTGGTTAGATCCATACCTTTGTGCCAGAATATAGGATGCGAAGCAAACGTGAGGAAAGGCACGTCCTGGCTGAACGGGTTCCAAACAGTCTTGAGTGGTAGGGGCTCGCCTTTGTTCCACATTAAGCGAACGCCACGAAGGTTTCGTTCTCTGAAAAAAAATGCCAAAATAGTTACTGAAGTGCAAAAGTAATTTATTTATAATATGCTTCAATATAAGTTATTACTGGTGTCAAGTTGTAAAACTACTTTAGATATAATACATTTAAAAATATACATCAAGCGTCGGCCATTAGAATATCAAAATATTTTTTTATTACTAAAAACGAACATCTAACATGACGACATCTAGTCCCTAGCTTGTACTACTGGTACTAGACAACTGGTATAAATACATTTAGACTTTAAATTGTATAGTAAATACATACATAATATACATCGAAAACACTCAAACTCCTAAACAAATAATTTCATTTGGTCCGACCCGGGAATCGCACCCGAGGACTTAAGCACCGCAGTCGCAAACGCTACCGTTGCGCCACTGAGGCTGTCAAATGATGGAATCATTATGATTGTGAAAGCAAACTCCGATAAGCTCGTTCAAAAGCAATGAACTCCGTTATTTTGTACAATATGGCCTTATTTTAGGCAAAGATGGGATTTTTAAAAAAAATATACAAGTCTAAATCCAGAATCTCAAACAATTCAGTTCCTGTAACATATAATTAATACAAGTGTGTCAGTAAAATACCGTCTCTCAAATACTTAGTACTAATTCTCTATATATCTATGTGAATAAATTGTTAAAAGTTCGAGAAATTATTGTTATTTTGAATAAAAAAACCTTTAAAAACTCACATCGGGGCTATGACTTATGATATGATAAAGATTATGAATTTTGATGTTATTCAATGATGCTCTTACTGATAACAAGCAATGCATACTCGTGTAAATTAAGCCGTGACTAGATAAGCGGGGATTCACCGAATGGCGATGTATCACCGCGGCAGCGAATAATCATATTTGCCAATTTATAACACAACAAGTGGGTTCTGTCCGTTCTGTATTGGTTTCCGTTGAAATGGAACAACTTAACAACAATAAGCCAAGTGAGGCGAGCATTAACAAAATTTTCTCATCGAATAATGAGCGCCGATACCCACCAGTTGTTATTCGATGAATAATCGGTTCGACGAATCTCTCATGTCTAATCGGGGGTTTCCATAGTAACAAGCACTTAGCTTATAACTTTCAATGCATAATTTTTATCGGATTTCCTACTGTTATCTCAGAAATGACTTTTGTCTTATGCCACGGAAAAAGTAGGTATATTCACATGCAATAAACTTGGTACGTTACACGTCACATATGTATGTATGTATGTAACATAATAAGGAAGTATGGCCTCGAAGAACGACAAAATCTGAGCGTCCGAGATTTTATTCAAAGGAAAAGGGACGGAAATCTGTAACAGGAAGCGCGCGTTATTTGATGTCATTAAGGAGGGTGGCTGTTTATAAACATTGTTTAATTATTATTACATAAAGGGACGAAATAGTGCTAATTTCGTCATCTTGGAACAACACCATGGGACTAGTGGGGCAAGGCTCTGGTATTTTGTGCAAAGTGTTAAGACTAAAAAATAAAATAAAAACTTTAAACGTTATCAGGCGAAAATCAAAAACCTTAATCAAGTAAGTTTTGACTTTACACATAAGATCTACCAAACTAAATAGTTTATTGTTGAAAAAAATCCAATCAGAACAAAAAACATAAAACATTAAATAAAAGGCTGAAGCTAAATCCCCATCATGAAACATCGTTATCGCATATCTAATAGGATAAAAAATGATTGACGTTAAGAAATTTTACTTCTTTAATAATCATGATGGCGGCAGTGTTATTCTACTATTAATTCTAACTACTACCTTTGGTTTAACTAACGCGATTTTTAAATAGGTGTTAGTGTTTGATTATTGTTTTAATAAGGTGTTTGCCGGTAGTAACAAAAAAAATAAGATGTAGTATATGAGATGTTGACATAGTTACTTCAAGTACCAAGAAATATATACAGTCTTCTTATTTCTAAAAATATTTGTTTATATTAGATATTTCAATACAATAAAATAATTATTTTTAATCTTTAAGTAATGCGACAGCGAAACGTCAATTAGAATGTAGTAGTTTCTGCTATTCCGTTAAGAAGGAGCTCATGCACCTTCTTTTCAAATGTAGAACGGTTTGTGGACATCCTGATTTCGAGTGGGAGCGCATTCCAGAGCAGTACCGCTTGGACAAAAAACGAAGAGTTCACGAAGTCAGAGTTGTGAGAAGGATATAAAAGAAGCAGATTATTTTCTATTAGAGGACAGATAACGGAAGTATGGAGCAAGGTATGAAGGTGAAAATGGTGAGTTGAGAAGTGAAAATAATGTAGTAAGTGCTCGCTGATTGCGAAGCAGGCAACCATTTTAATTGCCAACGTAGGGTTGCAATAATTGGAATAATTAAAGACTGCATGAGAGTAGTTTTGATGTTAGTAGACAGGAAGTTCTTGAGACGATAAAGTGTTCGCAGGTTTCCAGTTACCTTCTGGCTGACGTAGATAATTTGAGCTCGCCAATCAAAGGTCGGTTATCACTTAAACTTAAATATATGTTAGAAAAGAACACAGGGAAGTATCTTGTGTCCAAAAGAAATTCAGAAAAACACAAACAAATAATTGTTCCAAGAGGATATCTAAATAAATTGGCAAAATCTCTACCAAATTGTGTTTTATTAAAGCGTGTTACTTCTACTAGCCCTCCAGACTACTCGCGAAGTTACTCGACAGAGTACTCGGGAAAGTTCACCGCAGTCCGAAGTACGTCATTACACACTCATTCAAGTTCGCGAAGAACACATTCGCGTTACTTCGAATCCTTTAACTCGGGGGGCAAAAACCAACAACAAATGTTAAGTTTTCCGAAGCGAGCCGAGGTTGTACGAAGTAAGTCGTAGTGCCTCTCCACAGTATCGTATTCGCCTAACTTCGTTCAACTTCGCTAATAGTGTGGAGGCAAGTTTAGGCTAGTTATTCCAAGCAAGAAATAAATAGTAAAAAGCTCACAAATATGTCTAATAATGCATATCCTACAGCAACTGAAAGTACCTAGGTTCAAAATACTTGGGATCGAACAGTTTACTGTTCTGATGGTCGTCGGGCGAGGGCCGGCGGCAGAGCCGGTCTATCACGCAGTCCTTTACCACCGTGGTGACACCGGACGCGATGCCATTCAGACGACTGTACACCAAGCGAATTGTGTAAGATGTTGGCTCTGATTCTTTCGTTTTTCTATTCTATAAATTAGTCTAAAACCACTTAGATTTAGTTTAATTAATGTCCTCCAAAGTATGCGGCTAAAATTTGAAAGTTTTCTAAAAATATAAATGTGTCAATAATCATATGAGCGTTAACCATAGCTACAAGTGTAAATAAACACAGTAAATTCGGAACAAAATTTTGTGTGTATTGAAAAAACATTTCATTCAACTTCATTTCACATGATCAACAGAATGAGCAGTATTGTAATATAATTATATAAAGTGTAAAAAAGTCACTAATTATAAAAAAAAAAAGTTAGAATCTAATTCGAAGTAGTATACGTCCCAATTGGCATAAGGGCACACTAAATAGGATAATTTCTATGCCACATCTCTTGAACCCAGACATGACTTATTTTCACATAGATGAAACCCTAGCGTTTCATGTTCTTTGAATACCTTTTTTTACGTGTGGAAACCCCTTGGGGCCTTCACCCCACCGGAGTTTGCGGCGGGGCGATGTGTCGGATCGAACCGACTAAAACCACACGGTGTGTCACTCTGCGCCTGAGACGGGAGAGATCCGGGAACCGCTTTCTTAAGCCACCCGGACCCCTCCCAGCGCTTGCCCGCACTGAAGCGGGCACCGTCTCTAGATGATGTTCTTTGAATACCTGCGTTATTGTGGAACCCCCTAGTGACAGGCAGGTACCAATTAATGAAGGTAACTAATAATTAGTTACTTAATTTACATGGCTGATTTTATATATGTTTTGTAGAACATTATTCTAAAATAGTAGCCTAAGTCTCAGATAAGACAAAGTTTTGACAGACGCGATCAGACTACTTGTTTTCACATAGTTCTCTGTAGCGTCTCATGTTCTTTGAATACCTGAGTTATTTAAACTATGCTTTAAAGCTCCACTGTTCAAGTGCCTACCAAATTATTAAGTATAAATGTTATGTTATGTATGTCTGATCGCTCTGTGGCATCTTGGACTAATAAAAAGTAGTGAGCAAAAACATATCTTTTGTGTAACAAGTCATTAAAGTGTATGGAACAATTTAAATGTTTGCCTCCCCGAGAAACTAATTTATTACAAAACTCTTCATATGTTGAAAATAAACGATATCTTGGTCCTTATTGTGTATGAAATTTGCACGACATGTCTTTATTGCCCATAAATGTGTATATTGGCCTTATGAAATGACGCTAAGCCTTGTTAGCCACTTTAACAATAAATAAAGTACACTAAAAATATGTTTAACATAAAATACATATATAAATCTTATACATTTATCTTAACAAAACAAAGATGTAATGCTTTTATAAATTTTCTTTCAAACATAATTTTTGCCTATATATGTATATACAACGATGACAACATAAAAATGAATAATCTTTGAAGCATTTTTCTATTTAATTTACTCACGGTACTAAAGACGACGGTGGGTAGACTAGTTCTCCGATAACGATTGTATCCAAGTCGTCTAAGTAAGTTTTCTTGAAGTCAAGTTGTTTCATAGCAATGAAGTCATACTTTATGGTCATCACCAGTCTAGAAGTCAACAGCACAATCCTCTCTTTCTCGTTGTCCCACAGTGTTATCCTGGAATATTTACAAAAAACTTATGACTAATCAAGCTCTCTTTCATGAAATCTATTTGGTGTGAGTATACAAAATTATTTTAGAATTTTGGGTGAGATATATGATTTTTAGTATCTTATATAACACTTACTACATTTTTCTTTGTATATTATTTTATTTTACCGTCACATTCATCTTATCATGATAATGATATCATGATGCAAAGATAGATTTTCGAAGCAAGTCTACCAGAAGGTAGGGTAATAAACACATTAAAACATCAATCCTTTGAAAATTATAGATATGAATTGACAGTATTTTTGGAAGCTTTTAAAAAATATTACTTGAGCATATCAGATTGGTTTTTGAATTCAGAAAAAGTTCTTTGCCTAAATGAGAACATTATAGTACTCTAGAATAACATATGGCTAAGAGAATATATATTGAGTCACCCATAGCATTTAGGAGAATGAAAAATAAATAGATGTTGGTCGATTCTCAGACCTACCTGATACACACAAAATATTTCATAGAAATTGGTTCAGTTGTTGCTTACTCATGGAGGTTTTTGTAGGATCAGCATACAAGACCCATACCATTGCATCGAGGAGTGAGACATGGGGATGTTACATCCCCGAAATTGTTCACTAATGCAATGGAGGACTTGTTTAAGACGCTGCACTGGAAAGAACGCGGTATCAACATCAATGGCGAGTACCTCTCTCAGTTACTTTGCTTTTTCAAGATTTGCAGATGACATGGTCATCATGGCAGAGACGCTGCAGGAGCTACAACAGATGCTGAACGACCTGGCTGACTCTTCTGTGCGCATCGGCCTACGGATGAACTTGGACAAGACCAAGGTCATGTTCAATGAACATGTACTACCGGAACCGGTTGCGGTACACGGTGCCGTTCTCGAAGTTGTTCAAAAATATGTATACCTCGGGCAGACTTTACAGTTAAGTAGAAACAACTTTGAGGACGAGGTAAACAGAAGAGTCCAGCTAGGTTGGGCAGCGTTTGGGAAACTTCGGGTCTTCTCATCGTTGATCCCACAGTGCCTAAACACGAAAGTCTTCAATGCGTGCGTCCTACCCGTAATGACATACGGAGCCGAAACGTGGACTCTTATTTATTTTTTATTTTTTTTTCGATCCGACACGAGGTGATCCGACAAAGAACCAGGGTCATCGACGTAGCCCACAGGATTAGCAAGCTGAAGTGGCAGTGGGCTGGTCACATTTGCCGAAGAACCGATAACCGTTGGGGTAAACGAGTTCTTGAGTGGAGACCACGTCTCGGCAAATGTAGTGTAGGACGTCCACAAGCCAGGTGGAGCGATGATTTGCGCGGGACGGCTGGCAGGAGCTGGATGCGAGAAGCCATAGATCGAACTAAGTGGCGTGAAATTGGAGAGGCCTATGTCCAGCAGTGGACTGCGATGGGCTGATGATGATGATGATGGTTCAGTTGTTTCAGAGGAATTTGGTTAGAAACACCGCAACACAAGAATTTTATATATTGGATAGTGACAGTCTTAACTCTTAGAAGAGCTACCTTTAGTCATACTGTATAAATTTACTTACTCTGTAAGCAACCAAGAGCCTAAATACTCTCCGTCTTCAGGGAACAGGAGAACAGTGATGCACTCTTGAATAGCAGTCTCGACCACTCCCTTACGAAAAGTGAAGAAGTCTTTGATATTCTCTTTATTAAATGGGACATCATATCGTGGGAACACCTGGTACTCTGTTGGTGCAGGAGCTTCTTCTGTGTTATTGGCTGGTTCTACTGTTCTTGCATCTAAAAAGATTTAAGCTATCAATAGTGTCTACCTTCTTAGTTAATGATGAGTATAACTTAATATAAAGTAGCAATATCCATGCATCCAAACCTGTGCAATTTTTTAAACAAGTAATGAATTGTTTTAAAAAACCTGATTGCATTTATTTATTTTTTGTTTTGTTTTATTTGTAACTTGATGTACCAATTGTCACTCTCACATCAACGAAGATTATTATATTGACGCCACACACATAGAACACCACTCACCAAAGAAATACATACACTCGAAAAACTTAACTCTTCTTCTTTAACAGTCGGGTAAAAATGCTTACCTGTAGCTCAAAACCCACCTGTTACCCACTCCTGCATAACATGATAAGCCAAGCTTCGGCTAGGGGCAGGTTTAAATTTATGTAATTAACCCTTTGCCAAATAAGTAACTTGAAGTCATGATGCCTGATTTTGAAAAACTTTTTTATGATGTTTGGAAGAGTCTCTTAATGTCAAAAAAAAAAAACACAAAAAAAATATTTTTTTTTTTTTTTGATTTAAAAATAAATATGATTTTTGTACTCTATGAACCCTGTTTCATCAGATGAATACATAATTTTAGTCGTTCTTGGTTACTGTCATCATGCCTATTGTACATAACATACACATATTTACACAATGATAGCTACATAAGCAGATAAAAGCCAGTGAGGGGAGCTTACCCCATTGGGTATCATCTTATTAGTATTTGAAGAGGAAACGTTAACTAATAATACATAGGAAAATTGTCATAATTAAAGGCTTACATATATTTTTTTCTAAAAAGTTCAAATGAAATAAATTTCTTAAATGCCTGATTACATAATAAATATCATAATTGAAAATTGTAACACTTAGTACTACAGTACACTTAGTATACTTAGTACTGCATTTAGATTAAACGTGGAATGTATGACTTTATTTCACACTTTTTACTTTAAATTTCAAAGAATTACTGAACGCTATGACTCACTGTGTTAAGCAAAAGTGTGAGTCATAAATTAAATTACCAGCTTTAACATTAAATATTATCATGTACATAATACATGTAAACCAATTGATCCTTTTTGATATCTACAGATTATGGTTCGTTTGTCGTTTTACCAATATTTATTTCTATAGATTATTTACGATATTTTTTTTTACTTTTGCCATGAATATGAAAGATATAAGTATATTAAATATTTTATTTGAAATGTGTATTATCGTAATATTAAAAGTCCACATTTGTTAAGAATAGAATCAATTAGTTTCTAGTAATTTGCAATAAGACTTTGGTGGATCATTCTAAAGGAATGTCAATAATTAAATAAATATATAGTACCGGCAAAAGAACAGGTGGAAGAAGTCAAGGAATCAGCGCCAGACAACACCGAGGGATTAGCATTAGTTGGAGTTTTCCTTCTACCTGGAGTGTCGGCAGTAACGGTTCGATTAGTTTCCGAACTCTCCGGCATTACTGCATCGGTCGAAAGTTGCAAGGTACCACCGCGAAACTCCAAATCTTCTTCCAATAAATCACTCATATTCAATACTATTACCACACTATTTTCCGTATACTGTTTTGATTTTAAAAATTAATAGCTCTGCGTAAATATAATAATCGACCGACTGATAAGCTACGTCAATGTCACCTACGTTTCGTTCCACTGTAATTGTACAAAAAAAAAACACTTGCATTTATGTGTAAATGTAAATAATCTTTTCTCTCATTCAGTATAAACCGTTTTGTGTTATTTACAAATATTTAATTTTAACTACATAAAAGAATAAACTATGAAACACAACGCCATCTAGTTTGTGAGTAAACTGTTAGTTTGATTGATGGAATGTAACAGTGCGTTTAGACGTGTGCTACACCTTAATAACACTCCACAAACACAAGCGTGTAAACGGGCTGTTTGACTTGTGTTGCGTAAGATTATGATAGATTTTTGCCGACCTAAGTCGATGTTGGTTTTTGAACACAAATCAAAGGAAGCGTGCGCAAACGCTTGTAGTTTGTGAGCGCCTGCCAAGTCCTCGCAGCCGTGTTAACATAGCACGAGTGTTTGTGAAGGATTATGATTTGTGAGCGACTACCAAGTCTTCGCTGACGTGTAAACATAGCATAATGTACATGGTCATACCCAGCATTTACTCGGGCAAAATTACAAAAAATAGATAAATTATTGAATTTTATTGTACTTTATAATACACGAAGTGAGTAAGGTTACTCCCTATAACTACTCCCCTAAATTGTGGGGTAGGTAGGTAAATTGAATTTATTTTGTGCTCTAAAACCATCTTCATACGAAAAATATTCATGCAGGGGACGATTCATGGAATGGGAACTGTAAGGAAAAATAAAATGATTTAAAGTAAAATGACGAGTATTTTATTTTATAAAAATATTTCCAAAGCTAAATATATAAAGAGAAAATATAATCATATTAAATATAAACTATTTCTTGCGCATAACGTATTATAATTTTGAAAATGTGCCTACTTGATAGTATTTGAAGTTCAAGAATTATTGATTTTATATCACTTCAACAGGCTAAATCATATATGCTTAAATAATATCCTACGAACTGTACAATATTGTTTATTTATAGATCAATATATACACAGTAAGTTTAAAAATATACAAGCTAAATTTGTTGTCTTCAGTAAATCTCTTATTCTATAGCAAATGATTTCGTACATAAATTAGAGAAACAACATTGCGTTCTTTTAATCTTTTTTTTGATATCCTGCTCATTATAAGAGTATTTCTGGAAAAGGGACGGAAGTATAAAAGGCGCGCTTTTTGAACAATCATGGGCTAGTTAGCCGTCATTTAGTAAGTTAAATGGCAGGAGATCGTTATTTGTTCTTTCGAAAGACGGTGATTAATTCCATCACTACGAAGACTTGAAGACTTTATATACTTGACATTGGCAGAAAAAGCAAATGATCTGGTTGCCATCTCATCAAAAGAAGCAATTAAATGTCAGCTCAGCTCCTAAATATGTTGCGATTTACTAAAGTCTTAGTGAATTTTTTTACATCATTAAGAATTTTTTAACATATGAATTGGCATCAATATTTATCCGCAAAGCAACAAAAATAATTATAGTAAATCCTCAGCTGTCAAAATCAGTCTGACAGGTGAGAGATTTACATTGCAAACTTTGTGGACATTTTGATTTAAAAAAAAAACTTAATTTATGAATTCGATTAAATTTTATACAATTTTTTAAACACAACGAACTACTTTCATAAACTCCTTTTTTATTTAAACTGCATGACACAGGTATGAAACGGTAAATGATTGTCAACTTATCTGCTAGACCTAGGGTCTGGCAGGCCATGTTCCTCTCTCTATGTATAATTTACATAACCATAATAACACATTTTCTCCAGATATTATCAGTTTTAACATTATTCCATATTTTATTTAAAATGAATAAACATTGTTTTTAGGGTTCCGTACTTCAAATGGAAAACGGAACCCTATTGGGATCTCTTTTTAGTCCGTCTGTCTGTCTATCAAGAGCCTTTTTCTCAGGAACGCATGGAGTTACCAAGCTGAAATTCATATAAATACTCGGATCTACTATCCCTTGGAGCTGTGAAAAAATGAAACTTCTAAGCCAACTGAATCAAAACATACGGTCGTTTATGCTGCAAATTTTCGACACTCGCAAGGGAATCCAAACCAACAGTATATTTTTATGAGCTCTGAATCTTGAAATTTGGTACAAAGCAACGTGCTACTTATAGAACAGATAAAGGAAAAATTGCGAAAAGCATAAATTTTTAGTTACATTATATAATACCTATAGGTTTGTAGGGAACCCTCGGTGCACGAGTCTGACTCACACTTGGCCGGTTTTTTTACACTTATTACACAACAGGCGCAGATAACTTTGCCATAGACTTTTAAACAACTTTTTTACGTATAAAAAAATCTAGGCCCACTTCTCTGTTACCTAAATTTTTTTACGAACTAAATTTAGGAAGACAAGTCATAGTATTTGAAAGTAGTTCGTAATGGCATGTAGTTCTAGTAACACTGGCAACGGTTGGTGGGACAGTGGGGCGGGTACACGATGCACTGGTCCATGCAGTATACATCGGCTCCAAGACGACCTTCGATCTCCCCAATAGCTTCGCAGGTATTCCTAAAAAATGGCAAAATAAGTTAAGTAATTTTTCATTAACTTCAATAAGCGTTTTCTTCTTTAATGTTATGACTATTTTTTTTTCCTCTTTTCGAACGATTACAATGTGGACTAATTAGCTTTATTTTATAAGTGGCAAACGAGCAGGAATCACTTGAAAGGTTTACCTAACAGCTATTTACTAGTATAAATAAACAATTCCTTTTACTAAAAAACTAAGTTTTTCCGTAACAAAGAAATTTGTTGTTTGGACCACCCAACGAATTCAAACTAAAAAAATATATATGAAATTAATAAATCTGTATTCCATCGGTCAGTCTAACATTTACAGCTTTTACAAGCTAGGTGGCGTTGGGTGTCACATGTCAAAAAAATATTTAATTATTTCATGTTTTAAAATATAATTAATTCGTGCAACACACACGGAGAAATACTTACGGACAAGTACATATATCTTCAGGACAGTTAGGAGGGTATCGCAAACAGTTGGTCTGACACCAGTTCAGCATACCAGGGAGCGCACGGAACTTTTTAGTCGGCACACATACCTGGTCCCTGTAAAAATTCATGTTATTTTGTTAGAATGAGCTTAAATATGGTTACCTATGATTTTTTAAACAATAAACTACACAAAATTAAAACCTGTCGAGGCCGTCGAATATCCTCATCAAAAAGGCAGTCACAACGAGATAAGATTATTATCATAAACTTCAACAGCCCTAGATGATATATACTGATTTTTTTTGAATTGGACAATATGGGCAGTTTTGGTCCAACTCAAAAAAGCCTTTCGATTTCATAATCGTTTTACAAATGACGGGATACTGAGATAACATAAAATAAGTAATTAATTATAAAAAAAACCCGACTCCGTCAATATCACATATAAACATATAAGTTATTTTTTTTTTTAGATTACTTTTATCTACAGAAGGCTTTATTTTTTTTTTCAATTTTGATGTAACCAGTGTCACACTCACGACTAAGACGAATCAATGGAAACCACTCACAAAAAAAATATAATAAGCCGTTTAGGCTTTTTTTTTTTTTATATTTAAGCTGCCAAAATGACTCTGCTCTGCCTGATGGAAAGCATGAGCAGAATCCAAGAGTGGTGGTCACCATCCTCAATGCGAAAAAGAACAATGCAGCATGGTGACCCACACTATGGCGGCCTGGGGGGAAGGGGGATGGTGAGGGGGATAGGGGGCGCTGGATTGGGGTATGGGCCTCCGGTATCCTCACTCACTCGATGAAACACAGCGTAAGCGCTGTTTCACACCGGTTTTCTGTGAGGCCGTGGTATCACTCCGGTCGAGCCGGCCCATTCATGCCGAAGCGTGGCTCTCCCACGGTAATTTTTGAACTTTAGGGCGCGCGAAAGAAATATACATATATACATACACTCGAAAAACATAGCTCTCCTTCTTTCGCAGTCGTGTAAAATCAAGTGAATTAAGAACCTCCTTTTTTTTAGTCCTATACAATTGTAAAGAATACAATCTAAGACACATGCACCTGAATACTTTTTTGATAACGCACGCAATTTTGAAATAAGTTGATTACAAAGAAAGTACGATTAGAAGTGTCAAATAAAATATGCTCCGAAATTACGCACTAACTCCGAAATATTACAACACATTGACTAAAGGACTAGGTCTAAACTATCCCCAATTAATTTTATAGTAATGTTTCGATTAAATTCTAGTTTCACAGCCCAAATAGATAGAGCAACATGGGACACTGAACGGAGGGGAGTACCCATAGCGTCTTTTTTAATACATTATAGTCTGTAATTTTGGGACTTACATTCAGAAACAATCGTCTCCCACTACCAACTCACACATAATAAAATCAAAGCATTCGAAATTCCATGCACACATAAATACATTCCGTGTCACAAAGTGTTACGCATAGGCCCATTTGGACTCTTATACTCTGACAGAGGGGAACTCCTGTGTATGGCTAGTCCCTACCATATTGCTCTTTGCTCAAATAAGCCTAATTTACAGAAACATATAGTACAATGGTAAGTTCTACAATCGTTGCAATTAAATGTGTGCATATGTTAGTCACAACTAAGTAATACTTTATACACGAATCTTGCACATATTAAACATATTAATTTTTACAAAGAGTATTAAAGTTAAAACAACGTGGCGACGGGTCTATGGTTATCGCTTATAATGTCTTGACTCTACTGTTAATTTTCGTGAAAATAATAACTTATCATAAAGAGAAGCCCAGTCAGGCGGCAGTACTCCACAGGGAGAGGCAGAGACAAAATTAATCTCCATTGACAACGCAAATTAAATATAATCTAATTATTTTAATAATCTAAATGGAAAAAAAAACATTGCTCTTGTATTCTGTTTAATATTTAAACATCCTAGGAAACACAAACAAAAATGGTCAGTCTTTTGGTGTAATGGCTAAGCAAACGATTGACGCAGAATATACTTACACCAAACCTACCTCATTTAACTACTTTTAGAATATTATAGACCCGTCGTCAGTAACTTTAATATCAATGAAACAGTTTGTTAGTGACATTTTTACAAAACTAAACTAATGTTCAATATTATCAACACAGATCAGGAGGGGTGGAAAACGTATAAACAAAGGTACCACCACGGAGACAGCCCAAACCTCACATATACCATTACAAGGACATATCAAATATACCTAATTATCTGTGGAACAATATCCCCCACTGATTCCGTATCTATATCATTGCTGAAAAAAACATTCAATTATATAGTGCATGTTGTAACATAAAACATTTAATACATAATATATAACATACATATGTATAAAACATTACCTAATCACGTAAGATGCCTTTCGAAATTCCTTTAGATTATCTCTGAAACTATTAAGCCAAAATACATATAACAATTGCATACATAATACAAATACAATTACAAAAATACACATACATATAAAATAGAAACAGATAACACATTTGTGAAATTAGCCTTACCTGACAACGAGTGGGTATACATTCTTGGGCATGTTATAATCCCTGTAGTACAATAAGAATGGATAGTCCCTTCTAAGGTCTCCTGCAAACGCTGGTGGAAGACCACCAGTGCTGGTTACCACACTGACGTCGGCGCAGTTCCTGAACGTCTCCGAACGACCACACCCAACTGCCTCTGTTCCGTTCGCGCAAATACCCCACATATTACCTGGAAAAATACTCAAGTGTGGTTTTTGCCGAATAATGTACCTCTGATTCGAATACCTGTTGGATTATTATACCTATGTGCGCCTACTTCACATGATTTCTACGCCACCCAATGGTTGACTGGTAAAAAATGCTCTGGGGTTTAAAGCCGCTCTTGTACAGAAGTGCATAAAGGAAATTTGAATGAAAACTCTCAACAATTCTCCCACCGCATTGATATATTTGTTGTTTCAAAAAAGTGCGATCTTACCAGTATAATAGGTCCATTGTAGCACACACTGTGTACAGGTGACGTAAGGCGGTAACCGTACTCTGTACCTGAAGATTTCCTTCTTAGCTGTGTCCAGGGGGATCAAAAACCTGTCTTCTCGCGATTCAGCGATGTACAATGGGTATCTGTAATTTTAAGTGCTGATGAAAATCTGAGTGGGTGTTAAATACGTGGATTTATGATTTGAATCAGCAACAATACTTGTGTATGCAGATACTGGTGCAGTTTATAGGTTTTATGAGAGGTTGACATTTCTAATACTTTACAGTGGGGGGCTTAAAATATTAAAAAAACATCACGTGATTAATCGACAGCCCCAGGAGTAGTATAACTTATTTAACTTTAAAAATTAGGGTTTTTTACACTGACCTGTCAAAGCATTCTTGTGTGGCTTCTTGTTTAGCGTTATTGTTCGGGCATAGTTTTAACACAAATGTTCCAAGATGATTCGCAGTTAGCTCGACTTCCACTTCGATTTCCTGTCAAAATTTACAATATAAATATCTTGTGATGTTTATTTATTTATCGGCCTTTCGTTCTAGTGTTTACATCTTCCGATAGTGTTAAGACATATATCGTAGAAGTTGATAACTAATTCTGTATTATGAATTTGTATGTGTGGAGTACCCCTCATGTGGAATGCTGAGTTCATCAATAGATCAAAAACCATCTTAAATAACAATATGTGGTCGTAACTTATCTAGGCCGTCAACAAAAATTGTTTCCAAGAAGTGTTTAAGACCTAACTATAGCATATTTGAGTATTTTTTTATGGTATAGGTGGCAAACGAGCAGACGTATCGCCGGGAAGCGATTACCGCCGCCCATGGACACCCGCAATACCAGAGACATCACAAGTGTGTTGCCGGCCTTTTTTACAAAACACAATAATATTTATTTGATTATAAAATTCGACGACCTCTATACTGTGGCAGTTATGACTTTAACAGTAACAGGGAGGTCCCAGGTTCGAGGTAAGAGAGAACATTAATAATAAAACCTTTTAATATTGTTGGAACTAACCTGTCCGACGCTGTAATGGCGGGTGACAATACCTTTACCGTACATGCCGCCCGCTTCGTGAGGTCGTGGATTCGATAGATGGTGCGCATCACCGCACACTCCACACTTGCCACCGTTTTGTTCCCACTGAACTGTAAACACAAGTAGTCCAGAGTTACGGGAAGTACCAAAAGTAGAGATTTCCTATCCTCTGTCTTTGTCTACTACGACAGCAAAGAAACTACCACTCGCTCCCACTCGAAATCAGGATGTCTACAAGCCGTGACTCATTTAAGAAGAATATAAAAAACTACCTTTTTACGAGATGGCAGGAAAACCTAATAAGAAAACAACTTAGTACCTACGCGCAGTGTATGTATATAAAGTTTATGTATTAGTGTGTATCAAAGTGTATGTTTATAAAGTTTATATATTACCGTGTATATATATTTATTTGTATTTTTATGTATATGTGTAACTTCACGTATAAATAATTTTTTTCCCACCACAATGCATCTACCCCACAAAATTTATACACCACCCAAAGGTTGGCTGGTAGAAAATGCCTTGGGCATTAAGCCCGCCGTTGTACATGTGTGTAAGAAGTTTTAAAATAAAAAATAAACAAATAAAGAGAGGGAATTAATCAGCGTAAACCTTAAGCTTTACAATAGTATATAAGTCATTATTTGCAAAGAAGGTCCTGACACACAATTGCTATTGTAGGTAATATTAATTTTAATCTAGTGTTAGCAAACTCAGATAAAGGTGAATTGTGGTCCATAGTGAGATAAAATCAATTTTTAAAATCATAGTCATAACTAGGACCTTATAAAAGATGATAGAAAAAATAAAATTAGCATTAGTAGTAGGAACATTTCTTTTTTGTTAAAAAAGACAACTCCCGCATTAGGAATATACATTCCTGTATCACGGGGATCATTACAAACATACATGAAACGGACACAAAGTACACCCAGACTTAGAAAAACAATTAATGGATCACACAAAGTGTTATCCCATGTAGGATTTAAACCCACAACACTTGGCGCAGTAGGAGGCGGTGTGGCGATCACTGAAACCACTTTTTTTTGACGTGGTGGAATGCCTTTGCGCACTTCGCTTCCCCCCTGCGGGTACAGGGGTTCGCTTTGTGTGGGACTCCTGACTGACACCCAGACTACCCACTAAACCACCACGGTGTGCCACTCTGCGCCTGAGAAGGGAGGGATCCGGGAACCGCTTTCTTACGCCATCCGGAACCACTGAAACCACTTTTTTTTTTTTTTTGACGTG